>JAPXFY010000019.1:1250314-1412814 GCA_030674185.1 Monoplex corrugatus
AATGGTAGGGGTGATGGTGGTGGTAGTATTGGTAATGGTAGGGGTGATGGTGGTGGTAGTATTGGTAATGGTAGGGGTGATGGTGGTGGTGGTATTGGTAATGGTAGGGGTGATGGTGTTGGTAGTAATGAAATGGTAGGGGTGATGGTGGTGGTATTGGTAATGGTAGGGGTGATGGTGGTGGTAGTATTGGTAATGGTAGGGGTGATGGTGGTGGTAGTATTGGTAATGGTAGGGGTGATGGTGGTGGTGGTATTGGTAATGGTAGGGGTGATGGTGGTAGTATTGGTAATGGTAGGGGTGATGGTGGTGGTAGTATTGGTAATGGTAGGGGTGATGATGGTAGTATTGGTAATGGTAGGGATGATGGTGGTGGTAGTAGTAATGAAATGGTAGGGGTGATGGTGGTGGTGTATTGGGAATGGTAGGGGTGATGGTGGTGATAGTATTGGTAATGGTAGGGGTGATGGTGGTGGTAGTATTGGTAATGGTAGGGGTGATGGTGGTGGTAGTATTGGTAATGGTAGGGGTGATGGTGGTATTGGTAATGGTAGGGGTGATGTGTGTTGGTAGTATTGGTAATGGTAGGGGTGATGGTGGTGGTAGTATTGGTAATGGTAGGGTGATGGTGGTGGTAGTATTGGTTATGGTAGGGGTGATGGTGGTGGTGGTGGTAGTATTGGTAATGGTAGGGGTGATGGTGGTGGTGGTGGTGTGTAGTTTGGTAATGGTAGGGGTGATGGTGGTGTGTGGTGGTGGTGGTGGTGGTAGTATTGGTAATGGTAGGGGTGATGGTGGTGGTAGTATTGGTAATGGTAGGGGTGATGGTAGTATTGGTAATGGTAGGGGTGATGGTGGTGGTAGTATTGGTAATGGTAGGGGTGATGGTGATGGTGGTGGTGGTGGTGGTAGTATTGGTAATGGTAGGGGTGATGGTGGTGGTAGTATTGGTAATGGTAGGGGTGATGGTGATGGTGGTGGTAGTAATGGTAATGGTAGGGGTGATGGTGGTGGTAGTATTGGTAATGGTAGGGGTGATGGTGGTATATTGGAATGGTAGGGTGATGGTGGTGGTGTAGTATTGGTAATGGTAGGGGTGATGGTGTGGTGGTAGTATTGGTAATGGTAGGGGTGATGGTGGTGTAGTATTGGTATGGTAGGGGTGATGTGGTGGTATTGGTAATGGTAGGGGTGATGGTGGTAGTTTGGTAATGGTAGGGGTGATGGTGGTGGTAGTATTGGTAATGGTAGGGTGATGGTGGTGGTAGTATTGGTAATGGTAGGGGTGATGGTGGTGGGTAGTATTGGTATGGTAGGGGTGAGGTGGTGGTGTATTTAGTATGGTAGGTGAGGTGGGATGTATTGGTGGTGGGGTGTGGTGGTGGTGGTGGTGTATTGTAATGGTAGGGGTGATGTGTGTGTGTATTGGTAATGGTAGGGGTGAGGTGGTGGTGGTGGTGGTGGTATTGGTAATGATAGGGGTGATGGTGGTGGTAGTATTGGTAATGGTAGGGGTGATGGTGGTGGTAGTATTGGTAATGGTAGGGGTGATGGTGGTGGTGGTAGTATTGGTAATGGTAGGGGTGATGGTGGTGGTAGTATTGGTAATGGTAGGGGTGATGGTGGTGGTAGTATTGGTAATGTAGGTGGGTGATGGTGGTGGTAGTATTGGTAATGGTAGGGGTGATGGTGGTGGTAGTATTGGTAATGGTAGGGGTGATGGTGGTGGTAGTATTGGTAATGGTAGGGGTGATGGTGGTGGTAGTATTGGTAATGGTAGGGGTGATGGTGGTGGTAGTATTGGTAATGGTAGGGTGATGTGGTGTATGTAAGTAGGGGTGGTGGTGGTAGTATTGGTAATGGTAGGGGTGATGGTGGTGGTAGTATTGGTAATGGTAGGGGTGATGGTGGTGGTAGTATTGGTAATGGTAGGGGTGATGGGTGGTGGTAGTATTGGTAATGGTAGGGTGATGGTGGTGGTGGTAGTATTGGTAATGGTAGGGGTGGATGGTAGGTGGTGGTATATGGTAATGGTAGGGGTGATGGTGGTGGTAGTATTGGTAATGGTAGGGGTGATGGTGGTGGTGGTGGTGGTAGTATTGGTAATGGTAGGGGTGATGGTGGTGTAGTATTGGTAATGGTAGGGGTGATGGTGGTGGTAGTATTGGTAATGGTGGGGTGATGGTGGTGGTAGTATTGGTAATGGTAGGGGTGATGGTGGTAGGGTGGTGGTAGGTAGTATTGGTAATGGTAGGGGTGATGGTGGTGGTAGTATTGGTAATGGTAGGGGGGTGGATGGTAGGTGGGTGAGTGTATATTGGTAATGGTAGGGGTGATGGTTGGTGGTAGTATTGGTAATGGTAGGGGTGATGGTGGTGGTAGTATTGGTAATGGTAGGGGTGATGGTGGTGGTAGTATTGGTAATGGTAGGGGTGATGGTGGTGGTAGTATTGGTAATGGTAGGGGTGATGGTGGTGGTAGTATTGGTAATGGTAGGGGTGATGGTGGTGGTAGTATTGGTAATGGTAGGGGTGATGGTGGTGGTAGTATTGGTAATGGTAGGGGTGATGGTGGTGTATGGTATGGTGGTGGTGGTGGTAGTATTGGTAATGGTAGGGGTGATGGTGGTGATGGTGGTGGTAGATTGGTAATGGTAGGGGTGATGGTGGTGGTAGTATTGGTAATGGTAGGGGTGATGGTGGTGGTAGTATTGGTAATGGTAGGGGTGATGGTGGTGGTAGTATTGGTAATGGTAGGGGTGATGGTGGTGGTGGTATTGGTAATGGTAGGGTGATGGTGGTGGTAGTATTGGTAATGGTAGGGGTGGTGGTGGTGGTGGTAGTATTGGTAATGGTATGGGTGATGGTGGTGGTGGTGGTAGTTTGGTAATGGTAGGGGTGATGGTGGTGGTATTGGAAATGGTAGGGGTGATGGTGGTGGAGATGATGGGGTTTTGTTGTTTTTTATGGGGGCACTGTCAGTAGCTTTAAATCAAATGTCCCAGTTTCCTCTGAATTCATCGTCTCATGCAAACGAGTACTGTAAATTTCTCTTTGCTTACGAGTCAAGTAAGTTTGCTTTCTTTTGAAGTCAAATAATTGTCCTTTCCTTTTGTGCAAGTTTTTAAACATTCCACCCTCCCCCCCCCCTTTTTTTTTTTTTTCTTTTTCTTTTTCACAACCTGGATCAATCGTGGTAGTGTCTATGATTAACAGTAACAGTAATAATAAAGACTTATGATCCTTACGAGTCTAGCCACACTATGCCGCTGGTGTTACACGTTTGTGTGAAATGATTGCTCTGGCTTTTCCTACAAGTTTGTGTTTGCTTGGGCGCGGGCAGTCTAACTTGTTTTGATCTACAAGTTCATGTTGCATGTTTGTATGCGTGTGTGTGGCAGCTCCGTTTTTTAAATAAAATCATTTGCTGGTGTGTGTGGTGGTGTGTGTGTGTGTGTGTGTGTGTGGTGTGAGAGAGAGAGAGAGAGAGAGAGAGAGAGAGAGAAAGAACTCTGGTTTTTAAATGAAATCATTAACAGCCTGTTTGTGTGTGTGTGTGTGTGTGTGTGTGGCAACTCTGCTTTTAAATGAAACATTTGCTTGTGCGAGGGTGTGTGTGTGGGGCCCAGGTTTTTAAAAAAATCACTCGCAGCATGTTTCTATGTGAATTGTAGCTCTGCCTTTAACCAAGTTTTGTTGCACGTTTGTGTGTGAATGGTACTCTGCCTTTAACCAAGTTGTGTTGCAGTTTTTGTGAATGGTAGCTCTGCCCTTTAACCAATTTTGTTGCATGTTTCTATGTGAATGGTAGCTCTGCCCTTTAACCAAGTTTTGTTGCATGTTTTTGTGAATGGTAGCTCTGCCCTTTAACCAAGTTTGTTGCATGTTTCTTGTGAATGGTAGCTCTGCCCTTTAACCAAGTTTTGTTGCATGTTTGTGTGTGAATGGTAGCTCTTTTCTTTTAACAGTTTTGTCAAATGATTCTAGTGTGAATTGTTTCTTCACTGTAACAGGGTTTCTTTTGTTTTATGTTTGATTTCTGCCCTTTTAACAATTATTGTTTCAATTTGGTACCTTTATGGTTTCTGCCATTTTAAAGTTTTAGCATATTTGGTGACATTTTGAGATTACCTTTGATCACCATTTTGTTTGCCCTTTTGATGAGTTCTTAATGTAGCTTGGCCCTTTAACAAGTTATTTTGCAATTTTCACTTTCGTGATTTATCTGCCTTTAGAAGTTTTTTGCATTTTCACTTTTGACATTATTATATCATTTGTCGATTTTAATTTTGCCATTATAATGATTCAGTCACTCAATTTTTCATTACTGACAGTCTTATCATTTTGTTTTCACATTTCCTGATTTCTGCCATTTTAGATGAGTTCATTCAACATCAATTTGGTCACCATTTTAGACGAGTTCATCAATATCAATTTGATCACCATTTCCTGATTTCTGCCATTTTAGATGAGTTCATTAATATCAATTCGATCACCATTTTAGACGAGTTCATTAATATCAATTTGATCACCATTTTAGACGAGTTCATTACTATCAATTCGATCACCATTTTAGACGAGTTCATTAATATCAATTCGATCACCATTTTAGACGAGTTCATTAATATCAATTCGATCACCATTTTAAACGAGTTCATCAACATCAATTCGATCACCATTTTAGAAGAGTTCATCAATATCAATTTGATCACCATTTCCTGTTTTCTGCCATTTTAGATGAGTTCATTAACATCAATTCGATCACCATTTTAGACGAGTTCATCAATATCAATTTGATCACCATTTTAGACGAGTTCATTACTATCAATTTGATCACCATTTTAGACGAGTTCATTAATATCAATTTGATCACCATTTTAGACGAGTTCATTACTATCAATTTGATCACCATTTTAGACGAGTTCATTACTATCAATTTGATCACCAATTTAGACGAGTTCATTAATATCAATTTGATCACCATTTTAGACGAGTTCATTACTATCAATTTGATCACCATTTTAGACGAGTTCATTAATATCAATTTGATCACCATTTCTGCCATTTCAGACGAGTTCATCGATATCAATTTGGTCACTTTTTCTGATTACCATTTCAGACAAGTTCATTACTATCAATTTGGTCACTACTTCTGATTTCTGCCATTTTAGACGAGTTCATTAATATCAATGTGATCACCTACAAGGAGGAAGGAAATATACTTTGCTTGAAGTAGTGTCATAAATCAGGAGTAATTGCTCTTACTAATTTGGGTTTGAGCCTCAAATGATCAATTTTATAATTTTTAGATGTTTGGTTGAACTTTAGTGCACCGACTTGAGGTGGATTTCATGGGTCAGCTTTCAGGGATACAATACAGTTTAGTTGTTGTTGTTGTTGTTGGTAGTAGTTTTAGCAAAGAAAGTTGTCATATTAAAAGAAATCATACATAGAATGTTTTGGTGATGACAATGATGATACTTCAGATAGTATTGTCCTACCATCCTACCATACATTGTTACTTAATACTAAAAATGACAATGGTGATAGTATTGTCCTACCATCCTACCATACATTGTTACTTAATATTAAAAATGACAATGGTGACAGTATTGTCCTACCATCCTACCATACATTGTTACTTAATACTAAAAATGACAAAGTGATAGCATTGTCCTACCATCCTACCATACATTGTTCATCATCATCATCATCAGTCCCGTAGTCTGGTTGACCGTTGGGGCACCACTGAAGATTTTGCAACCATCTTCCTCCACTCCTCACGGTCCTCAGCTTTCCGCAGAATGATATTCCATTCAAGGCCAGTCCACTCTCTGATATTGTCTTCCCATCTTTTTCTCTGTCTGCCTCTTCGTCTCCCTCCCTGAACTGTTCCCTGCAAGACGGTCTTGGCCAGTCCAGATGATCGTGTCACGTGCCCGTACCACCTCAGTTTGCGTCTTTTCACTGAGGTCAGGTGGTCTTCATACGGCCCGATGGCGTTTTCGATTCGGGTTTTCACTTCCTTATTGGTTATATGATCTTTGTACGAGATACCAAGGAGTTTGCGGAAGCATCTCATCTCCATTGCCTGTATCCTTCTTTCAATGTCTGCTGTTATGGTCCATGTTTCGCATGTATACAAAAATATTGACATGACCAGGGAACGCATCAGTCTGATCTTGGAGCCGATTGCGATATTCTTGTCGTTCCAGATGACTTTTAGCTTGGTCATTGCAGCTGTGGTCTGGGCAATCCTGGAAAGTACCTCGGGCTTTGATCCTTCATCTGATACTATAGCTCCCAGATATTTAAATCTATGGACGGTCTCAAGTTTCTTGTTGTCTATGGTAATGTCAGTGCTGATGCCATTGGTATTATTTGTCATCAACTGGGTTTTCTCTGCACTGATCTGCATGCCATATGCTGTGGAGGCCTCATCAAGATGTTTTATCAAGCTGACTAGCTCTTGCTCTTGCCCAGCTAGTCCGTCAATGTCGTCGGCAAAAATACATTGTTACTTAATACTAAAAATGACAATGGTGATAGTATTGTCCTACCATCCTACCATACATTGTTACTTAATACTAAAAATGACAATGGTGATAGTATTGTCCTACCATCCTACCATACATTACTTAATACTAAAAATGACAATGGTGATATTGTCCTACCATCCTACCATACATTGTTACTTAATACTAAAAATGACAATGGTGACCGTATTGTCCTACCACCCTACCATACATTGTTACTTAATACTAAAAATGACAATGGTGATAGTATTGTCCTACCATCCTACCATACATTGTTACTTAATACTAAAAATGACAATGGTGATAGTATTGTCCTACCATCCTACCATACATTACTTAATACTAAAAATGACAATGGTGATAATATTGTCCTACCATCCTACCATACATTGTTACTTAATACTAAAAATGACAATGGTGATAGTATTGTCCTACCACCCTACCATACATTGTTACTTAATACTAAAAATGACAATGGTGATAGTATTGTCCTACCATCCTACCATACAATGATACATTGTTACTTAATATTAAAAATGACAATGGTGATAGTATTGTCCTACCATCCTACCATACATTGTTACTTCATACTAAAAATGACAATGGTGATAGTATTGTCCTACCATCCTACCATACATTGTTACTTAATACTAAAAATGACAATGGTGATAATATTGTCCTACCATCCTACCATACATTGTTACTTAATACTAAAAATGACAATGGTGATAATATTGTCCTACCATCCTACCATATATTGTTACTTAATACTAAAAATGACAATGGTGATAATATTGTCCTACCATCCTACCATACATTGTTACTTAATACTAAAAAGAAGAGGAATTATTACAGTATTTATATGGCGCCAAATCTTGACCATTCAAATCAAAGCACACCCACGCACCACACATACACATGTGATCAACACAGGCCACATTACAACACCCAGAAAAACACCCATAATAATGATGATGTTGTTGATGATGATGGTGATGGTGGGGGTTTTTTTTCAAACTTTTTTTTAATTCTTTTTTGACAAAACACAAATAAATACAATGTTCGCTGAACATTATTCAGGGCTCCCACTGAGGAAAAGCAAAAATCCCTGAAAAGTGAAAAAAAAAAAAAGGGGGGGGGGGGAGGTGTGTGTGTGTTCCGGAAAATTTAGAAAATTTACGTTTAAAATGGCGCAATCTGACACACATCTGAGCTTAATTTATAGTGTGGTGAAGATTTTTTTCGCAGAAAAAAGTTTTTTTGCGCGGATTCTCACTCTCGATTTTCGCGGAAACTAAATTCGAATGTAAACTAAATTCGCGGAGAAGCGGGAGCCCTGATTATTATGATTATTACAATATCAAAAAAAAAAGAACAAGATGTGTATACAATGGACTGAGCAAAAATGATGTAGGCCTACATGCGCCATATCTGTTAGTCTGTTATCTTTTCTTAAACAATATAAGGTCGTTTAATTTATAGTTGTAGAGTTTAGTTGTGTTGTTGGTGTTGTTGTTTGTTTGTTTGTTTGTTTGTTTGTTTGTATTTTATTTGTATTCTCTCTCAGTAAAAGGTCAAAGATAAACGCATTAGCAAAGCAAGATTATCCGCATGAGCCCAAAGTTCAAAACACATGCAAAACGCCTACATCTTCGACAAAGGTTCTATGTGCATGAATTTACAGTCATTTACAATTATATGTAAGATAAACGTTCAAACAAACAGGCAGGTCATACAGAAATCATGCATACATCTCATTAAGAAGCCATATGTCACATTAAACTTCATTTGAAAGTCACATCAAACTTCATCTACTACCAGGGACAAATATGGCAACCATTTTTTCTTTAAAAGCGTGTGAATTCCAGCTCAGTTTTGCATTATATTCTTCTATTTGATATTTTTTGGTAAGACATCTATTAAAAGAAATGGTGTTTGGTAGATTTTTTTCGAGTTTACTTTGTAAATATACATTTTTCCTAAGATTATTATTAGGTCAAGTATTGGATCTGTGTACATGTTTTCGTCAGCGCCAAATAAAATTAAGTTTTCAGTTAATCTTATGTTTGCACAAGTCGCACAACTTGACCTCAATGCATCTCCTATCCTTTCCCAGAATCTGTTGACATGTGGACACTTCCAAAATATGTGATCAATGCTGTCTTTCGTTTCCAAGCAAAAGTCACAGTGGAAGCTATCCACAAGTCCCATTTCTCTTAAAATGATATTAGGTCCTAGAATTCTATGCACAATGCGTATTTGAAACCATTTTAGTTTACATTCTTGTATTTTGTGAATTTTCATAAACACTTTTTTTCCATGGGATGTTTGTTTCCAGTTTTTCTGACCATTTAGAACAGGAATTTGGAAGTGTGTCATCTGTTGTCAAAATATCATAGTATAGCCGTGCTCCTTTTCGTATTGAGTGAATTGTTTTCAGTGCAGCAGGGATATCACGTGCACAGCCACTTGGTATGTTCAGGTTTGTTTCTTTTATGTATTTCTTAATCGATGCTCTGCATCCGTAAAAAAAAGAAACTTTACATTCATATTGCAAGGGTGACACTTGAAAATCTGAAAAACGGAAAATCAGGCTAACTGGAAACTTTTTCGCTTGAAGGTACTAGCAGCACAATGGCGCGACGTAAGTGATGTGTGTAGCCTAACAAAGATCGCTGGACCTGTGTTGTCTTCAACGATAGAGAGCGTTCCTCATTTCCGTGTCTGCTACAGTGCTGCTCCGGTCATAATACCACCGATTCAACGTTTTTTTCTCCAAACATTTTTTTGTTGAATAACGAAAATGAAAAAAACGGAATTTCCGTCTGGGGCCTTGCGAGAAACGGATTTCGTCACCCAGACGGAAGAGTGGCACCATGATATTGTATTTTCTATTAAAGTCATCATGTGTCATAAATGATCCGTTATCATTTAAAAAATGTGCGATGCAATAAACGCCCCTTTCAATCCAATCAACAGACTTTATTACATCATTTCCAATTTTAATTTTTTCATTAAATAAAATTGGTTCTGAAAGTAAGTCTGTCGGTGACACTAATTTTATACTTCTGCAGAAATTGTTATATGTTTTAAAAACGTGTTTCCAGAATACATTATCACTAGCTTGGTGTAATCCATAGCTAGAACCATATTTTCTATTTCATTTAGAAAAGGATAGACTTCACTAGAAATATTTTCCATTTGTGTTCTGTCGTTTTAAACTTTCTCAACCAGGAGAGTTTTAAGGCTGTAATAAATTTCTCAATATCTGGAATATTCAAACCTCCATTTTGTATGCTTTTTTGAGTTGTTTTTCTTTTGATTTTGTCACGTTTGCCTTGCCAGACAAAAAAGAAAAACACGTATTCTGATTTTTTACACATTCATGATGGTGACGGTGTTATCCTACCAATACATTGGTACATACTGTTGCTGTTGTTGGTGGCAACAATGTCATGGTGACCTCACAAAGGTCATTTTATTGGAGATGGAGTGGGGTGGTGAAACCAATAACATCACACAAAACTACAAACTATGTAGCCAGGAACAGGAGTATGACAAGAGACTGTATAGTATATTTCAAATATAGCCATGAACATACATGACACAATAGAATGTATAGTATATTTCAAATGTAATATGACTATGAATGAAACATAAGAATGTATAGTATATTTCAAATATAGCCATGAACATAAGTGAAACAAGAGAACGTATAGTATATTTCAAAATGCAGTATGACTATAAGATCCAAAACAAGTGTGACTGCCCGCGCCCAAGCAAACAGGAACCAGAAGAACAAGAAAACCAATATAAGCGCGTATCCAACAAAACAAAACAGAACAAGCGCAAATTTTCGGCCAACTAGCCTTTGTCAAGCGCGAATGCACGGTCACAAACAGATCACAGACACCAAACAATGGATAGTAAAAACGGGAATAAAAACTTCCCTGCCGCCTCGTCCAGTGGGTAAGAAATGGAATGCCCATGTCGTCATGAGCAGTAGTAAGAAGTGGGGAGAGGGGAGGCAACTATGATGTCAAAAGGGAAGTGAGATGAGTTCTGCAATTTTGAGAAGTGGCCATGCTATATCAGTATAGCCCTGTTCTGAAGAAGGCACAGGGCAAGAGCCAAGAGATAAGGGAATAGATTGCACCCAGTGCCATGAATCTGGTAGGCCTGGGAACAGGAAGAAACATGAAACGGCATGTCTGAATTCTGTTGCGCAATGGATTACTTATGGTTTGTCATTAAGACCATATGGTTTGCGTGTTCCAAGTTTATTTATGAGGTGGGATTCTCTGTCTTTCCTGTCTATGGTGCTGTTATTGTATAGAAGCCACAGACCTTTCACTCGGATGTCATTGATTGAGTGGTCTGATTGGTTGAAGTGATTGGGGATAGTTTTATCCCTTTGGTGGCGGATATCAGCCAAGTGTTCTTTTTTGTTTTGTTGGATACGCGCTTATATTGGTTTTCTTGTTCTTCTGGTTCCAGTATGACTATGAATGAAACATAGGAACGTATAGTATATTTCAAATGTAGCCATGAACACATGTGAAACAAAACGTGTATTTCAAATGAAGCTGTCAGTGTGGAGCCAGAAGGGACACAAGCCGTCAGTGTGGAGCCAGAAGGGACACAAGCCTTCAGTGTGGAGCCAGAAGGGACACAAGCCGTCAGTGTGGAGCCAGAAGGGACACAAGGCGTCAGTGTGGAGCCAGAAGGGACACGACCAGTCAGTGTGGAGCCAGAAAGGACACGACTCGTCAGTGTGCAGCCAGAAGGGACACAAGCCGTCAGTGTGGAGCCAGAAGGGACACAAGCCGTCAGTGTGGAGCCAGAAGAGACACGACCAGTCAGTGTGAAGCCAGAAGGGACACGACCAGTCAGTGTGGAGCCAGAAGGGACACAAGCCGTCAGTGTGGAGCCAGAAGGGACACGACCCGTCAGTGTGGAGCCAGAAGGGACACGAGCTGTCAGTGTGGAGCCAGAAGGGACACAAGCCGTCAGTGTGGAGCCAGAAGGGACACGAGCTGTCAGTGTGGAGCCAGAAGGGACACAAGCCGTCAGTGTGGAGCCAGAAGAGACACGACCAGTCAGTGTGAAGCCAGAAGGGACACGACCAGTCAGTGTGGAGCCAGAAGGGACACAATCCGTCAGTGTGGAGCCAGAAGGGACACGACCCGTCAGTGTGGAGCCAGAAGGGACACGACCAGTCAGTGTGGAGCCAAAAGGGACACAAGCCGTCAGTGTGGAGCCAGAAGGGACACGACCCGTCAGTGTGGAGCCAGAAGGGACACGACCAGTCAGTGTGGAGCCAGAAGGGACACAACCCGTCAGTGTGGAGCCAAAAGGGACACAAGCCGTCAGTGTGGAGCCAGAAGGGACACGACCCGTCAGTGTGGAGCCAGAAGGGACACGACCAGTCAGTGTGGAGCCAGAAGGGACACAAGCCGTCAGTGTGGAGCCAGAAGGGACACGACCCGTCAGTGTGGAGCCAGAAGGGACACGACCAGTCAGTGTGGAGCCAGAAGGGACACAAGCCGTCAGTGTGGAGCCAGAAGGGACACAAGCCGTCAGTGTGGAGCCAGAAGGGACACGACCAGTCAGTGTTGAGCCAGAAGGGACACAAGCCGTCAGTGTGGAGCCAGAAGGGACACAACCAGTCAGTGTGGAGCCAGAAGGGACACGACCCGTCAGTGTGGAGCCAGAAGGGACACCTGAGGCGGTGTCCTGTTGTACAGGTGTCTGTCACTCAAAGGGACACCTGAGGCGGTGTCCTGTTGTACAGGTGTCTGTCACTCGAAGGGACACCTGAGGCAGTGTCCTGTTGTACAGGTGTCTGTCACTCGAAGGGACACCTGAGGCAGTGTCCTGTTGTACAGGTGTCTGTCACTCGAAGGGACACCTGAGGCAGTGTCCTGTTGTACAGGTGTCTGTCACTCGAAGGGACACCTGAGGCAGTGTCCTGTTGTACAGGTGTCTGTCACTCGAAGGGACACCTGAGGCAGTGTCCTGTTGTACAGGTGTCTGTCACTCCATCTGTCATGGTCTTCCTCTGCCTCTGAAGCTTGACCATCTAGTGTTGTAGACCCCAAGGGCTGGCTGGCCCACAACAAATATCAGATGTCACTGGCTACCTGTAGAAAAACAGGATCAACAGTTGTCATTGGCTAACTGTAGTAAAAAAAAAATCTAACAAATAACAGGTTAAAAAATCAGAAACTGAATGAGTGGTATGGCACATGTGATATGTTACTGTGGGACACACAACACACACACACACACACACACAATACATACACACACACACACACATACACACACAAATACAAACAACACACACACACACATACACACAACTCAAACAAGCACTTTTCTAAACAGCAGGCAACAAACAAAAGCACACCAACACTTCTCTAATTCTCTATACCAGGGCTTAAAATAGGAGGAGGAAAAAAACACTGAAACTAGGGGAGGTCCGGGGGGCAAATCAGGGGCCATAACTTGCACGCCGTTACTAAGAACGCTTGCAAGCCGATCACGGATGCCTTGCTCCTTTCGGCTTTTTTTTTTTTCGGACAAACCGAAATCGCGGAATTCCGCCCAGACGCGGAACGTTTTAAGCCCTGCTATACACATTACGTAGTCTGTATGTGCAGCACAGAGAAAATTCACTGCAAAACAAATATACACATTATGTAGTCTGTATTTGCAGCACAGAGAAAATTCACTGCAAAATAAATATACACATTACGTAGTCTGTATGTGCAGCACAGAGAAAATTCACTGCAAAACAAATATACACATTATGTAGTCTGTATTTGCAGCACAGAGAAAATTCACTGCAAAATAAATATACACATTACGTAGTCTGTATGTGCAGCACAGAGAAAATTCACTGCAAAATAAATATACACATTATGTAGTCTGTATTTTCAGCACAGAGAAAATTCACTGCAAAACAAATATACACATTACGTAGTCTGTATGTGCAGCACAGAGAAAATTCACTGCAAAACAAATATACACATTACGTAGTCTGTATGTATAACAAAGTTAGTATCAGTACACAACAACATCAACAATAACAAAATTAGTACCAGTACACAACAACAGCATCAACAATAACAAAATTAATATCAGTACACAACAACACATCAACAATAACAAAAGTTAGTATCAGTACACAACAACATCAACAATAACAAAATTAGTATCAGTACACAACAAACATCAACAATAACAAAATTAGTATCAGTACACAACAACATCAACAATAACAAAATTAATATCAGTACACAACAACAACAACAATAACAAAATTAGTATCAGTACACAACAACATCAACAATAACAAAGTTAGTATCAGTACACAACAACAACAACAATAACAAAGTTAGTATCAGTACACAACAACATCAACAATAACAAAGTTAGTATCAGTACACAACAACATCAACAATAACAAAGTTAGTATCAGTACACAACAACAACAACAATAACAAAATTAATATCAGTACACAACAACATCAACAATAACAAAATTAGTATCAGTACACAACAACATCAACAATAACAAAATTAATATCAGTACACAACAACAACAACAACAATAACAAAGTTAGTACCAGTACACAACAACAACATCAACAATAACAAAATTAGTACCAGTACACAACAACAACATCAACAATAACAAAGTTAGTATCAGTACACAACAACATCAACAATAACAAAGTTAGTACCAGTACACAACAACAACATCAACAATAACAAAGTTAGTACCAGTACACAACATCAACAATAACAAAATTAATATCAGTCCACAACAACATCAACAATAACAAAATTAATATCAGTCCACAACAACATCTTCAACAATAACAAAATTAGTATCAGTACACAACAACATCAACAATAACAAAGTTAGTATCAGTACACAACAACAACATCAACAATAACAAAGTTAGTATCAGTACACAACAACAACAACAACAATAACAAAGTTAGTATCAGTACACAACAACAACATCAACAATAACAAAGTTAGTATCAGTACACAACAACAACAACAACAATAACAAAGTTAGTATCAGTACACAACAACAACATCAACAATAACAAAGTTAGTATCAGTACACAACAACATCAACAATAACAAAGTTAGTATCAGTACACAACAACAACAACAACAATAACAAAGTTAGTATCAGTACACAACAACAACATCAACAATAACAAAGTTAGTATCAGTACACAACATCAACAATAACAAAGTTAGTACCAGTACACAACAACATCAACAATAACAAAATTAGTATCAGTACACAACAACATCAACAATAACAAAATTAGTATCAGTACACAACAACATCAACAATAACAAAGTTAGTATCAGTACACAACAGCATCAACAACAACAAAATTGGTATCAGTACACAACAACAACATCAACAACAACAAAATTGGTATCAGTACACAACAGCATCAACAATAACAAAATATCAACAATAACAAAATTAATATCAGTCCACAACAACATCTTCAACAATAACAAAATTAGTATCAGTACACAACAACATCAACAATAACAAAATTAATATCAGTACACAACAACATCAACAATAACAAAATTAATATCAGTACACAACAACATCAACAATAACATCAAAAACGACAACAACACAAACAGGAATAAAGACATCACCACAACAAAGCATCAAAACAACAGCGGCAATAATACCAGCCGTCTCCATACCAACAGCTTACCTTACTGATCCTGCAACTCTCCAGGTTACTGGGGCACTGCATTGATGACCGTCTGGTAATGTGGTCATCGTCTTCCTCTGCTTCTGAAGCTTGACCGTCTGGTAATGTGGTCATCGTCTTCCTCTGCTTCTGAAGCTTGACCATCTGGTAATGTGGTCATCGTCTTCCTCTGCTTCTGAAGCTTGACCGTCTGGTAATGTGGTCATCGTCTTCCTCTGCTTCTGAAGCTTGACCATCTGGTGTTGTGGTCGTCATCTTCCTCTGCTTCTGAAGCTTGACCGTCTGGTGTTGTGGTCGTCATCTTCCTCTGCTTCTGAAGCTTGACCATCTGGTGTTGTGGTCGTCATCTTCCTCTGCTTCTGAAGCTTGACCGTCTGGTGTTGTGGTCATCGTCTTCCTCTGCTTCTGAAGCTTGACCATCTGGTAATGTGGTCGTCATCTTCCTCTGCTTCTGAAGCTTGACCGTCTGGTGTTGTGGTCATCATCTTCCTCTGCTTCTGAAGCTTGACCATCTGGTAATGTGGTCATCGTCTTCCTCTGCTTCTGAAGCTTGACCACCTACTGTTGTGGTCATCGTCTTCCTTGCTTCTGAAGCTTGACCATGTAGTGTTGTGGGCTCCAGGGTTGTTGGCTGGTCCACAACTATGACTGGACACTGATTAACTGTAGAAACATACAAACAACACAGTAGTCACTGATTAACTGTAGAAAACATAGAAACAACACAATAGTCACTGATTAACTGTACAAAACAACACAATAGTCACTGATTAACTGTAGAAACAACACAATAGTCACTGATTAACTGTAGAAAACAACACAATAGTCACTGATTAACTGTAGAAACATACAAACAACAAGTAGTCACTGATTAACTGTAGAAAACATAGAAACAACACAATAGTCACTGATTAACTGTAGAAACATAGAAACAACACAATAGTCACTGATTAACTGTAGAAACATAGAAACAACACAATAGTCACTGATTAACTGTACAAAACAACACAGTAGTCACTGATTAACTGTAGAAAACAACACAATAGTCACTGATTAACTGTAGAAAACACAATAGTCACTGATTAACTGTAGAAAACAACACAGTAGTCACTGATTAACTGTACAAAACAACACAGTAGTCACTGATTAACTGTACAAAACAACACAATAGTCACTGATTAACTGTAGAAATAACACAATAGTCACTGATTAACTGTAGAAAACAACACAATAGTCACTGATTAACTGTAGAAACAACACAATAGTCACTGATTAACTGTAGAAAACAACACAGTAGTCACTGATTAACTGTACAAAACAACACAGTAGTCACTGATTAACTGTACAAAACAACACAATAGTCACTGATTAACTGTAGAAATAACACAATAGTCACTGATTAACTGTAGAAAACAACACAATAGTCACTGATTAACTGTAGAAACATAGAAACAACACAGTAGTCACTGATTAACTGTAGAAACATAGAAACAACACAGTAGTCACTGATTAACTGTAGAAACATAGAAACAACACAATAGTCACTGATTAACTGTAGAAAACAACACGGTAGTCACTGATTAACTGTACAAAACAACACAGTAGTCACTGATTAACTGTAGAAACATAGAAATAACACAATAGTCACTGATTAACTGTAGAAAACAACACGGTAGTCACTGATTAACTGTAGAAACAACACAATAGTCACTGATTAACTGTACAAAACAACACAGTAGTCACTGATTAACTGTACAAAACAACACAGTAGTCACTGATTAACTGTAGAAAACACAATAGTCACTGATTAACTGTACAAAACAACACAATAGTCACTGATTAACTGTAGAAACATAGAAACAACACAGTAGTCACTGATTAACTGTACAAAACAACACAATAGTCACTGATTAACTGTAGAAAACAACACAATAGTCACTGATTAACTGTAGAAAACAACACAGTAGTCACTGATTAACTGTACAAAACAACACAGTAGTCACTGATTAATTGTAGAAAAATAAAGTAAAAAAAAAAAGAGAAAAAGTGGCATGGCACACACACACACACACACACACACACACACACAGAGGAAAAAAGCACTCTCCTGAACAACAGGCCATAAACAAAAGCACACCAACACTTCTCACGTTCTGTATACTCACTACATCTGTAGCAACCTCACCACAGGGAGAAAATTCCCTGCAAAGCAAATACAAAATATGACCCAGACATCAGATGAACAGGCCAACATGATAACAAGGAAACAGTGTTTTTCTATGTGACACAAACAGAATGACATCAGACCCTAAACACAATTACTTACCTTAGATCTATTCATTTCCATCATCATCAACTGTCTTGAAACATCACCACCAGGGTTTTCAGCCATCTGGACAGGAAATGTCACTGGTGAACAGAAAATGTCAATCACCAGGTATCTACAGGACATGTCACTGGTGAACAGAAAATATCAATCACCAGGTATATAAATCTACAGGACATGTCACTGGTGAACAGAAAATATCAATCACCAGGTATGTAAATCTACAGGACACGTCACAATAATGTATTGTGTAATCATAGCACCCTGTGTATGTCACCAACAATAAACAATAATGTATTGTGTAATCATAGCACCCTGAGTAAGTCACCAACAATAAACAATAATGTATTGTGTAATCATAGCACCCTGTGTATGTCACCAACTATAAACAATAATGTATTGTGTAATCATAGCACACTGTGTATGTCACCAACTATAAACAATGTATTGTGTAAACATAACCCTCCCTGAGTAAGTCACCAACAATAAACAATAATGCATTGTGTAATCATAGCACCCTGTGTATGTCACCAACTATAAACAATAATGTATTGTGTAATCATAGCACCCTGTGTATGTCACCAACTATAAACAATAATGTATTGTGTAATCATAACACCCTGTGTATGTCACCAACTATAAACAATAATGTATTGTGTAATCATAGCACCCTGTGTATGTCACCAACTATAAACAATAATGTATTGTGTAATCATAGCACCCTGTGTATGTCACCAACTATAAACAATAATGTATTGTGTAATCATAGCACCCTGTGTATGTCACCAACTATAAATAATGTATTGTGTAATCATAGCACCCTGTGTATGTCACCAACTATAAACAATAATGTATTGTGTAATCATAGCACACTGTGTATGTCACCAACTATAAACAATGTATTGTGTAAACATAACCCTCCTGTGTATGTCACCAACTATAAACAATAATGTATTGTGTAACATAACCCCCTGAGTAAGTCACCACAATAAACAATAATGCATTGTGTAATCATAGCACCCTGTGTATGTCACCAACTATAAACAATAATGTATTGTGTAATCATAGCACCCTGTGTATGTCACCAACTATAAACATAATGTATTGTGTAATCATAGCCCTCCCTGTGTATGTCACCAACAATAAACAATAATGTATTGTGTAATCATAACCTCCCTGTGTATGTCACCAACTGTAAACAATAATGTATTGTGTAATCATAGCACCCTGTGTATGTCACCAACTATAAACAATGTATTGTGTAATCATAGCACCCTGTGTATGTCACCAACTATAAACAATGTATTGTGTAATCATAGCACCCTGTGTATGTCACCAACTATAAACAATGTATTGTGTAATCATAGCACCTGTGTATGTCACCAACTATAAACAATAATGTATTGTGTAATCATAGCACCCTGTGTATGTCACCAACTTAAACATAATGTATTGTGTAATCATAGCACCCTGTGTATGTCACCAACATAAACAATAGTATTGTGTAATCATAGCCCCTGTGTATGTCACCAACTATAAACAATGTATTGTGTAATCATAGCACCTGTGTATGTCACCACTATAAACAATGTATTGTGTAATCATAGCCCCTGTGTATTCACCAACTATAAACAAATGTATTGTGTAATCATAGCCCTCCTGTGTATGTCACCAACATAAACAATGTATTGTGTATCATAACCCTGTGTATGTCACCAACTAAACAATGTATTGTGTAATCATAGCCCCTGTGTATGTCACAACTATAAACAATGTATTGTGTAATCATAGACCCTGTGTATGTCACCAACTATAAACAATAATGTATGTGTAATCATGCACCCTGTGTATGTCACAACTATAAACAATAATGTATTGTGTAATCATAGCCCCTGTGTATGTCACCAACTTAAACAATGTATTGTGTAATCATAGCACCCTGTGTATGTCACCAACATAAACAATAATGTATTGTGTAATCATAGCCCGTGTATGTCACCAACTATAAACAATGTATTGTGTAATCATAGCCCCTGTGTATGTCACCAACTATAAACAATATGTATTGTGTATATAGCACCTGTGTATGTCACCAACTATAACAATGTATTGTGTAATCATAGCCCTGTGTATGTCACCAACAATAAACAATGTATTGTGTAATCATAGCCCTGTGTATGTCACCAACATAAACAATAATGTATTGTGTATCAAGCCTCCTGTGTATGTCACCAACTATAACAATGTATTGTGTAATCATAGCACCCTTGTATGTCCAACTATAACAAATGTATTGTGTAATCTAGCCCTGTGTATGTCACCAACTATAAACAATGTATTGTGTAATCATAGCCCCTGTGTATGTCACCAACTATAAACAATGTATTGTGTAATCTAGCCCCGTGTATGTCACCAACTATAAACAATAAGTATTGTGTAATCATAGCACCTGGTTGTCACCAACTATAAAAATGTATTGTGTAATCATGCCCTGTGTATGTCACCAACTATAAAAAGTATTGTGTAATCATAGCCCCTGTGTATGTCACCAACTATAAACAATGTATTGTGTATCATAGCACCCTGTGTATGTCACCAACTATAAACAATGTATTGTGTAATCATAGCCCTTGTATGTCACCAACTATAAACAATATGTATTGTGTAATCATAGCCCCTGTGTATGTCACCAACTATAAACATGATTGTGTAATCATAGCCCCTGTGTATGTCACCAACTAAACAACAATGTATTGTGTAATCATACACCTGTGTATGTCCCAACTATAAACAATGTTTGTGTAATCATACCCTGTGTATGTCACAACTAAAACATAATGTATTGTGTAATCATAGCACCCGTGTATTCACCAACTATAACAATGTATTGTGTAATCATGCACCCTGTGTATGTCACCAACTATAAACAATGTATTGTGTAATCATAGCACCCTGTGTATGTCACCAACTATAAACAATAATGTATTGTGTAATCATAGCACCCTGTGTATGTCACCAACTATAAACAATAATGTATTGTGTAATCATAGCACCCTGTGTATGTCACCAACTATAAACAATGTATTGTGTAATCATAGCACCCTGTGTATGTCACCAACTATAAACAATAATGTATTGTGTAATCATAGCCCTCCCTGTGTATGTCACCAACTATAACAATAAGTATTGTGTAATCATAGCACCCTGTGTATGTCACCAACTTAAACAATAATGTATTGTGTAATCATAGCACCCTGTGTATGTCACCAACTATAAAACAATAATGTATTGTGTAATCATAGCACCCTGTGTATGTCACCAACTATAAACAATGTATTGTGTAATCATAGCCCTCCCTGTGTATGTCACCAACTATAAACAACAATGTATTGTGTAATCATAACCCTCCCTGTGTATGTCACCAACTATAAACAACAATGTATTGTGTTAATCATAACCCTCCCTGTGTATGTCACCAACTATAAACAATAATGATTGTGTAATCATAGCACCCTGTGTATGTCACCAACTATAAACAATGTATTGTGTAATCATAGCACCCTGTGTATGTCACCAACTATAAACAATGTATTGTGTAATCATAGCACCCTATGTATGTCACCAACTATAAACAATGTATTGTGTAATCATAGCACCCTGTGTATGTCACCAACTATAAACAATGTATTGTGTAATCATAGCACCCTGTGTATGTCACCAACTATAAACAATGTATTGTGTAATCATAGCACCCTGTGTATGTCACCAACTATAAACAATGTATTGTGTAATCATAGCACCCTGTGTATGTCACCAACTATAAACAATGTATTGTGTAATCATAGCACCCTGTGTATGTCACCAACTATAAACAATAATGTATTGTGTAATCATAGCCCTCCTGTGTATGTCACCACTATAAACCCATAATGTATGTGTAATCATAAGCACCCTGTGTATGTCACCAACTATAAACAATGTATTGTGTAAACATAAGCCCATGTGTATGTCACCAACTATAAACAATGTATGTGTAATCATAAGCACCCTGTGTATGTCACCAACTATAAACAATAAGTATTGTGTAATCATAGCACCCTGTGTATGTCACCAACTATAAACAATAATGTATTGTGTAATCATAGCCCTCCCTGTATATGTCACCAACTATAACAATAATGTATTGTGTAATCATAGCACCTGTGTATGTCACCAACTATAAACATAATGTATTGTGTAATCATAGCCCTCCCTGTGTATGTCACCAACTATAAACAATAATGTATTGTGTAATCATAGCACCCTGTGTATGTCACCAACTATAAACAATAATGTATTGTGTAATCATAGCACACTGTGTATGTCACCAACTATAAACAATGTATTGTGTAATCATAGCCTCCTGTACGTCACCAACTATAAACAATATGTATTGTGTAATCATAGCACCCTGTGTATGTCACCAACTAAAACAATGTATTGTGTAATCATACACCCTGTGTATGTCACCAACTATAAACAAGTATTGTGTAATCATAGCACCCTGTGTATGTCACCAACTTTAAACAATAATGTATTGTGTAATCATGCACCCTGTGTATGTCACCAACAATAAACAATAATGTATTGTGTAATCATAGCACCCTGTGTATTCACCAACTATAATGTATTGTGTAATCATAGCCTCCTGTTATGTCACAACATAAACAATAATGTATTGTGTAATCATAGCCCTCCCTGTGTATGTACCAATATAAACAATAATGTATTGTTAATCATAGCCCTCCTGTGTATGTCACCAACTATAAACATAATGTATTGTGTAATCAAACCCTCTGTGTATGTCACCAACTATAAACAATAATGTATTGTGTATCATCACCCTGTGTATGTCACCAACAAAACAATAATGTATTGTGTAATCATAACACCCTGTGTATGTCACCAACTATAAACAATGTATTGTGTAATCATAGCACCTGTGTATGTCACCAACTATAAACAATAATGTATTGTGTAATCATGCACCTGTGTATGTCACCAACTATAAACAATAAGTATTGTGTAATCATAACTCCCTGTGTATGTCACCAACTATAAACAATAATGTATTGTGTAATCATAAACCTGTGTATGTCACCAACTATAAACAATAATGTATTGTGTAATCATAGCACTCCTGTGTATGTCACCAACTATAAACAATATGTATTGTGTATCATAACACCTGTGTATGTCACCAACTATAACATAATGTATTGTGTATCATACCTCCCTGGTAGTCACCAACTAAAACAATAATGTATTGTGTAATCATAACACCCTGTGTATGTCACCAACTATAAACAATAATGTATTGTGTAATCATAACACCTGTGTATGTCACCATATAAACAATAGTATTGTGTAATCATGCACCCTGTGTATGTCACCAACTATAAACAATAATGTATTGTGTAATCATAGCACCTGTGTATGTCACCAACTATAAACAATGTTTGTGTAATCATAGCCCCTGTGTATGTCACCAATATAAACAATGTATTGGTAATCATAGCTCCCTGTGTATGTCACCAACTATAAACAAGAGTATTGTTAATCATAGCCCTGTGTATGTCACCAACTATAAACAATGATGTATTGTGTAATCATAGCCCTCCTGTGTATGTCACCAACTGTAAACAATAAGTATTGTGTAATCATAGCACCTGTGTATGTCACCAACAATAAACAATAATGTATTGGTAATCATAGCACCCTGTGTATGTCACCACATAAACAATAATGTATTGTGTAATCATAGCACCCTTGTATGTCACCAACTATAAACAATAGTATTGTGTAATCATAGCACCCTGTGTATGTCACCAACTATAAACATAATGTATTGTGTAATCATAGCACCCTGTGTATGTCACCAACTATAAACAATGTATTGTGTAATCATAGCACCCTGTGTATGTCACCAACTATAAACAATAATGTATTGTGTAATCATAGCCCTCCCTGTGTATGTCACCAACTATAAACAATAAAGTATTGTGTAATCATAGCACCCTGTGTATGTCACCAACTATAAACAATGTATTGTGTAATCATAGCCTCCCTGTGTATGTCACAACAATAAACAATAATGTATTGTGTAATCATAGCACCCTGTGTATGTCACCAACTATAAACAATAATGTATTGTGTAATCATAGCACCCGTTTGTCCCAACTATAAACAATTATTGTGTAATCATAGCCCTGTGTAGTCACCAATATAAACAATGTATTGTGTAATCTAGCCCTGTGTATTCACCACTATAAACAATGTATGTGTAATCATACACCCTGTGTTGTCACCAACTATAACAATTATTGTGTATCATAGCCCCTCCCTGTGTATGTCACCAACTATAAACAATAATGTATTGTGTAATCATAGCACCCTGTGTATGTCACCAACTATAAACAATAATGTATTGTGTAATCATAACTCCGTGTGTATGTCACCAACTATAAATAATGTATTGTGTAATCATAACACCCTGTGTATGTCACCAACTATAAACAATGTATTGTGTAATCATAACACCCTGTGTATGTCACCAACTATAAACAATAATGTATTGTGTAATCATAACACCCTGTGTATGTCACCAACTATAAACAATAATGTATTGTGTAATCATAACACCCTGTGTATGTCACCAACTATAAACAATAATGTATTGTGTAATCATAGCTCCCTGTGTATGTCACCAACTATAAACAATGATGTATTGTGTAATCATAGCACCCTGTGTATGTCACCAACTATAAACAATGTATTGTGTAATCATAACACCCTGTGTATGTCACCAACTATAAACAATAATGTATTGTGTAATCATAGCCCTCCCTGTGTATGTCACCAACTATAAACAATGTATTGTGTAATCATAGCACCCTGTTATGTCACCAACTATAAACAATGATGTATTGTGTAATCATAACACCCTGAGTAAGTCACCAACTATAAACAATAATGTATTGTGTAATCATAGCACCCTGTGTATGTCACCAACTGTAAACAATAATGTATTGTGTAATCATAACCCTCCCTGTGTATGTCACCAACTATAAACAATAATGTATTGTGTAATCATAGCACCCTGTGTATGTCACCAACTATAAACAATAATGTATTGTGTAATCATAGCCCTCCCTGTGTATGTCACCAACTATAAACAATAATGTATTGTGTAATCATAGCACCCTGTGTATGTCACCAACTATAAACAATAATGTATTGTGTAATCATAGCACCCTGTGTATGTCACCAACTATAAACAATAATGTATTGTGTAATCATAGCACCCTGTGTATGTCACCAACTGTAAACAATAATGTATTGTGTAATCATAGCCCTCCCTGTGTATGTCACCAACTATAAACAATAATGTATTGTGTAATCATAGCACCCTGTGTATGTCACCAACTATAAACAATGTATTGTGTAATCATAGCACCCTGTGTATGTCACCAACTATAAACAATGTATTGTGTAATCATAGCACCCTGAGTAAGTCACCAACTATAAACAATGTATTGTGTAATCATAGCCCTCCCTGTATATGTCACCAACTACACTACGCACAAAAAGTTAAGGATCACTATGAGAAAACAGGTGCGTAATAAACTCAGTTCGCTACTGTTATTCATTTCTCAGTCCAGCCAAATTGTTATGAATTCTTGTTCAGCTGTAAGTGGGCGATGTTGTGTTAGTGCGAAAATTGCACGGGATTCTCTACTACTGAGCTTGGCCGCAAACGGAAAAGCGGAAACTTGCGAAAAAGGACCTTGTTTTGGACCGTTCTGCCTGAACACATTGCACAAGCCAGATGGAAAAACCATTATGCACGTGCAAGCACTGCTGTTTATGTGTGAGATGCTGTCTCTTGCTTGGCTTTATAAGAAGACATTCCACCAGTAGTAGACCTGATCTGACAATGCCTCCACGACGAAAATTGAGCGAGTTTGAGAGGGGACGAGCTGTTGCATGGTTCCAAGATGGTGTTCCCAAGCGAGAAGTGGCCAGGCGACTTCAGGTGTCCATCTCGGTCATTGTCAGACTGATTCAACGCTTCACAGCCACTGGGAGGGTCCATGAAAGACGCAGATCTGGTCGACCGAAGAAGACAAACCCACGTGAAGATCGTCTCATTGAACGACAAGCCCTGCAGACAAGAACAGCCTCTTCCAGCATCATTCGAAGGCAGCTGAGGGTGGCTACTAACATCAACATCAGCCAGCAGACCATACGGAACCGCCTTCATGGGTTTAACCTCCGTTCTCGTCGCCCAGCTGTACGGCCACGCTTAACTCCAGCCCATAGGGCAGCACGCCGCGCCTTCTGCAGACGTCACGTGAGGTGGACACGTCAGCAATGGTCCCAGGTCCTGTTCAGTGATGAATCACGCTTCACCATGAACCACAACGACGGCCGACTGAGGGTCTGGAGGCGCCTAGGGCAACGCTTTATTGACACCACTGTCCAAGAAAAGGTGGCCTTTGGTGGAGGTTCTGTAATGGTCTGGGGGGCCTTCAGCCTTCACCACAGAACATCCTTGTATCATGTACAGGGTAACCTGACTGGCCTCTGATACCGGGATGAGATCCTTCGACCGCTGGCTGTGCCTACACTGCAGCAGATGGGATCGACGGCTGTCTACCAGGATGACAACGCTCGCCCCCACAGGGCAAGGGTGGTCAACGACTTCCTGCAGCAGTCTGGAGTCAACAGAATGGAGTGGCCAGCATGCAGTCCCGATCTCAACCCGATTGAGAACCTCTGGGATGAGCTGGATCGCAAAGTGAGGAGCAACCACCCCCCTCCCAGGGATGCCCAACACCTCTACCAGATGCTGCAGGCTGAGTGGCAGGCGCTTCCACAGAGGATCTTCACCAACCTGGTCAACTCGATGAGGACTCGCTGCGTCGAGTGCCAGAACAGTCATGGCGGTTACACGCATTACTGAACTTTTGGGAGCATCAGAATGCCCTGTCTTGTGATTTCAATGACTTTGGGAAATCAAATTTCGATACGTACCCACTTTGATCAAATGTACACACCAAACGATTGCTCGAAATTGAAGGCAATTGTGCATCGTTATCACTAAAGCATGGAATTAAATGTTTGCCAAACTTCAACGCATTGGCTTTCTTATTTTGAAAGTTATGAATTTTTGTGCAAGTGATCCTTAACTTTTTGTGCGTAGCTTATAAACAATAATGTATTGTGTAATCATAGCACCCTGTGTATGTCACCAACTATAAACAATGAATAAACAATAATGTATTGTGTAATCATAGCACCCTGAGTAAGTCACCAACATTAAACAATAACGTATTGTGTAATCACAGCCCACACGCTCACCACAGGAAAACATTTTAAATGCTGCTAATTATTGTCAGTTAACTGTGTGTTACCAGTTACAGCAAAAACGGTATCAACAGCAACAGCATCAAAACAACGCAGTAACACACACACGCACGCACTCTCTCACTCTCTCTCTCTCTCTCTCTCTCTCTCTCTCTCTCTCTCTCTCTCTCTCTCTCTCCCCTCTCTCTCTCTCACACACACACACACACCAAAAACACTCACAGGACAGACACACACAATAAACAAATACTTCTCAGGGAATCCACACTGTTATCACCAGCAAGACGTGTTGCCTTATCTGTGAACAGAAACAATTCATTCCAAATGTAACATCCAACAGGATCCAACTGTAGTCTACACACACCAACACCCTACAGGTCTACACACACCAACACCCTACAGGTCTACACACAACAACACCCCACAGGTCTACACACACCAACACCCTACAGGTCTACACACACCAACACCCCACAGGTTACACACACCAACACCCTACAGGTCTCCACACACCAACACCCTACAGGTCTACACACACCAACACCCTACAGGTCTCCACACACCAACACCCTACAGGTCTACACACACCAACACCCCACAGGTCTACACACACCAACACCCTACAGGTCTACACACAACACCCCCCACAGGTCTACACACACACAACACCCTACAGGTCTACACACACCAACACCCCACAGGTCTACACACACCAACACCCTACAGGTCTACACACACCAACACCCTACAGGTCTACACACACCAACACCCTACAGGTCTACACACCCAACACCCTACAGGTCTGCACACACCAACACCCTACAGGTCTACACACACCAACACCCTACAGGTCTACACACACCAACACCCTACAGGTCTACACACACCAATACCCTACAGCTCTACACACACCAACACCCTACAGGTCTACACACACCAACACCCTACAGGTCTACACATAACACCCTACAGGTCTACACACACCAACACCCTACAGGTCTACACACACCAACACCCTACAGGTCTACACACACCAACACTCTACAGGTCTACACACACCAACACCCCACAGGTCTACACACACCAACACACCCACAGGTCTACACACACCAACACCCCACAGGTCTACACACACCAACACCCTACAGGTCTACACACACCAACACCCTACAGGTCTACACACACCAACACCCTACAGGTCTACACACACCAACACCCCACAGGTCTACACACACCCTACAGGTCTACACACACCAACACCCTACAGGTCTACACACACCAACACCCTACAGGTCTACACACACCAACACCCTACAGGTCTACACATAACACCCTACAGGTCTACACATAACACCCTACAGGTCTACACACATCAACACCCTACAGGTCTACACATAACACCCTACAGGTCTACACACACCAACACCCTACAGGTCTACACATAACACCCTACAGGTCTACACACACCAACACCCTACAGGTCTACACATAACACCCTACAGGTCTACACATAACACCCTACAGGTCTACACATAACACCCTACAGGTCTACACACACCAACACCCTACAGGTCTACACATAACACCCTACAGGTCTACACACACCAACACCCTACAGGTCTACACATAACACCCTACAGGTCTACTCTACACATAACACCCTACAGGTCTACACACACCAACACCCTACAGGTCTCCACATAACACCCTACAGGTCTACACACACCAACACCTTACAGGTCTACACACACCAACACCCCACAGGTCTACACACACCAACACCCCACAGGTCTACACATAACACCCTACAGGTCTACACACACCAACACCCTACAGGTCTACACACACCAACACCCTACAGATCTACACACACCAACACCCTACAGGTCTACACACACCAACACCCTACAGGTCTACACACACCAACACCCCACAGGTCTACACACACCAACACCCCACAGGTCTACACATAACACCCTACAGGTCTACACACACCAACACCCTACAGGTCTACACACACCAACACCCTACAGGTCTACACACACCAACACCCTACAGGTCTACACACATCAACACCGCACAGGTCTACACACACCCTACAGGTCTACACACACCAACACCCTACAGGTCTACACATAACACCCTACAGGTCTACACACACCAACACCCTACAGGTCTACACATCAACACCCCACAGGTCTACACACACCCTACAGGTCTACACACACCAACACCCTACAGGTCTACACACACCAACACCCCACAGGTCTACACACACCAACACCCTACAGGTCTACACACACCAACACCCTACAGGTCTACACACATCAACACCCCACAGGTTACACACACCCTACAGGTCTACACACACCAACACCCTACAGGTCTACACACACCCTACAGGTCTACACACACCAACACCCTACAGGTCTACACATATCACTTAAGACTTGTCAGTTCTTCTCATATAACACAATCATAAATATAAATCAGGACATATCTACATTTGTCATCCCTCTGAAATAATGCAATGTTCCACTGTCAAGTCTTCATCATTACATCATTGCTATGTAACACAGTAAAAACACAATCATAACCTGTTGATATCTGTCTTAATGACTATATCATGTTGTCAGATACAACACAATCATAACCTGTTGATATCTGTCTTAATGACTATATCATGTTGTCAAATACAACACAATCATAACCTGTTGATATCTGTCTTAATGACTATATCATGTTGTCAAATACAACACAATCATAAGCTATTGATATCTGTCTTAATGACTATATCATGTCAAATACAACACAATCATAACCTGTTGATATCTGTCTTAATGACTATATCATGTCAAATACAACACAATCATAACCTGTTGATATCTGTCTTAATGACTATATCATGTCAAATACAACACAATCACAACCTGTTGATATCTGTCTTAATGACTATATCATGTCAAATACAACACAATCATAACCTGTTGATGTCTGTCTTAATGACTATATCATGTCAATACAACACAATCATAACCTGTTGACATCTGTCTTAATGACTGTATCATGTTGTCAAATACAACACAATCATAACCTGTTGATATCTGTCTTAATGACTATATCATGTCAAATACAACACAATCATAACCTGTTGATATCTGTCTTAATGACTATATCATGTCAAATACAACACAATCATAACCTGTTGATATCTGTCTTAATGACTATATCATGTTGCAAATACAACACAATCATAACCTGTTGACATCTGTCTTAATGACTAGTATCATGTTGTCAAATACAACACAATCATAACCTGTTGATATCTGTCTTAATGACTATATCATGTTGTCAAATACAACACAATCATAACCTGTTGATATATGTCTTAATGACTATATCATGTTGTCAAATACAACACAATCATAACCTGTTGATATCTGTCTTAATGACTATATCATGTCAAATACAACACAATCATAACCTGTTGATATCTGTCTTAATGACTATATCATGTCAAATACAACACAATCATAACCTGTTGATATCTGTCTTAATGACTATATCATGTTGTCAAATACAACACAATCATAACCTGTTGATATCTGTCTTAATGACTATATCATGTTGTCAAATACAACACAATCATAACCTGTTGATATCTGTCTTAATGACTACATCATGTCAAATACAACACAATCATAACCTGTTGATATCTGTCTTAATGACTATATCATGTCAAATACAACACAATCATAACCTATTGATATCTGTCTTAATGACTATATCATGTCAAATACAACACAATCATAACCTGTTGATGTCTGTCTTAATGACTATATCATGTCAAATACAACACAATCATAACCTGTTGATGTCTGTCTTAATGACTATATCATGTCAAATACAACACAATCATAACCTGTTGATGTCTGTCTTAATGACTATATCATGTTGTCAAATACAACACAATCATAACCTGTTGATATCTGTCTTAATGACTATCATATGTCAAATACAACACAATCATAACCTGTTGATATCTGTCTTAATGACTATATCATGTTGTTAATACAACACAATCATAACCTGTTGATATCTGTCTTAATGACTATATCATGTTGTTAAATACAACACAATTATAACCTGTTGATATCTGTCTTAATGACTATATCATGTTGTCAAATACAACACAATCATAACCTGTTGATATCTGTCTTAATGACTATATCATGTTGTCAAATACAAACACATCTGTCTTAATGATATATCATGTCAAATACAACACATCTGTCTTAATGACTATATCATGTTGTCAAATACAACACATCTGTCTTAATGACTATATCATGTTGTCAAATACAACACATCTGTCTTAATGACTATATCATGTCAAATACAACACATCTGTCTTAATGACTATATCATGTTGTCAAATACAACACATCTGTCTTAATGACTATATCATGTCAAATACAACACATCTGTCTTAATGACTATATCATGTCAAATACAACACATCTGTCTTAATGACTATATCATGTCAAATACAACACATCTGTCTTAATGACTATATCATGTCAAATACAACACATCTGTCTTAATGACTATCATGTCAAATACAACACATCTGTCTTAATGACTATATCATGTCAAATACAAACACATCTGTCTTAATGACTATATCATGTCAAATACAACACATCTGTCTTAATGACTATATCATGTCAAATACAACACATCTGTCTTAATGACTATATCATGTCAAATACAACACATCTGTCTTAATGACTATATCATGTCAAATACAACACATCTGTCTTAATGACTATATCATGTCAAATACAAGAAGAATTCCCAGGCATCTGATATAACATCACTATCAGCAACTGTCTTCAGTCTTAGTCGTCAAGTCTTCATCGTGGAATACAGTAACAAATACCACATTCATTATGTATTCTTGACACACATCAATACTACCTATGGAACATCAGCAGTAACAAAACAGCAGCAGCACAAGCAGTAATACCACCACCATCCCACAGCCACAAAAAACAGCACCATCACCTCAACCACCACCACCACCATCATTACCACCAACATCAAAAAAAACAAAAACAGCACCATCACCACCACCACCATCATCATCGCCAACAACAGCAAAAGCAACAAAACCAGCAGCATCATCACCACACACCAACAAAACATAACCAGCACCAGCATTAATACCAGCACCATAGCCACCACATTACCATCACTATCATCATTTCACCACCACCAACAAAACATAACCAGCACCAGCATTAATACCAGCACCATCGCCACCATCATTATCATCACTATCATCATTTCACCACCACCACTACCACCACCACCACCACCACCACACAGTTTCAGTTTCTCAAATGACGTCTCCGCCTTGAAACAAATTCCAACTGAAGTGCGTGTGACCCAGGTTCGTTTCCCGATTGACGCATATTTTGAGGCTGATAAAATACCAGTATAAAATACAGACTAGGTAAAACATAGTCTAGGTAGGCCTCAGGACCTGGCCAGCTCATGGGTTTATGTGCAGGCTTAAGGCTTGTGCCACGTCACCATACACTGGCACCTGTGACGTTAGTGCATTTGGAATTCGTTCCGAGCACGGAGACGTCATCTTGAGAAACTGAAACTGAAACATCAACAACGAAAGTAAAACAGCATCATCATCCACCACCACCACCACCAACACCAACAAAAATAATAACCATCACTTATCTCAGACTGTGAGCGTCTCCAGGTTTTGTCGTCCAGCCACCCAGCCAGGAAGGTCACCAAAGGTCAGCACCATGGTGGTCAGCAACACTTGGCCTGTAACAGACAAAAGTAGCAGCTAGAATCATGTTGTAATTTACAAAAATGTCCACCGTGCAACGCCCACCCCCCTCCAACCATCCCATCCCTCCTCCCTTCCCCACCCCACCCTTCCCCAAACACCTCACCCTCCCCCACCCCACCCTTCCCTACCCCACCCTTCCCCACCCCACCCCACCTTCCCCACCCCACCCTTCCCTACCCCACCCTTCCCTACCCCACCCTTCCCCATCCAAATCCCCCAAGCTTTCCCCACCCGATTACCCCCCAGCAACCACCACCCCACCCAAATCCCCCAAGCTCTCCCCCTCCCCCCAGCACCCCCACACCACCCAAATTTCGTCCTAAACTTCCACCCTAGTTCCCTGAAGTCCCCCCCCCCCCAACACACACAACCTAAATTTCCCCCAGCAACCCCCCACCCTGCCTTCAAATTAGTCACAGCAACACACAGGTTGTGTTTCAGCCAACACCATCAAACACATCTGCCTTAACATTACCACAGCAACACCAGGCTGTGTTTCAGCCGACACCATCAAACACATCTGCCATTACAACATTACCCACACATGCAAGGACACAGGCTGTGTTTCAGCCAACACCATCAAACACATCTGCCTTACAATTAGCCACAGTGAGACACAGGAGAAGCCTGTGTGCTGCTCAAGTGGCCAAACACCAACTTTTCCTGATTCCAAATTTACCTCTCTTAACACAGACCAGTAGATCACAACATAACACAACACAACACACAGAGCCATAACACCACACAGGCCAGTAGATCACAAACACAACACACAGGCCAGTAGATCACAACACAACACAACACACAGCCAGTAGATCACAACAAACAGCAAGAAACAACAACACACAGACCAGTAGATCACAACAAACACAACACAACACACAGGCCAGTAGATCACAACACAACACAACACACACAGTAATCACAACACAACACACAGGCCAGTAGATCACAACACAACACAACACACAGGCCAGTAGATCACAACACAACACAACACAACACCGGCCAGTAGATCACAACACAACACAACACACAGGCCAGTAGATCACAACACAACAACACACACAGGCCAGTAGATCACAACACAACACAACACACAGGCCAGTAGACATCACACAACACAACACAACACACAGGCCAGTAGATCACAACACAACACAAACACACAGGCCAGTAGATCACAACACAACACAACACAACACACGGCCAGTAGATCACAACACAACACAACACACAGGCCAGTAGATCACACAACCAACACACAGCCATAACACAACACAACAACCAGGCCAGTAGATCACAACACAACACAACACACAGGCCAGTAGAATCACCAAACACAAACACAACACACACACAGGCCAGTAGATCACAACACAACACAACACACAGGCCAGTAGATCACAACACAACACAACACACAGGCCAGTAGATCACAACCAACACAACACAACACACAGGCCAGTAGATCACCACAACACAACACCCGGCCATAGATCACAACACAACACAACACACAGGCCAGTAGATCACAACACAACACAACACAACACAACACAACACAACACACAGGCCAGTAGATCACAACACAACACAACACAAGGCCAGTAGATCACAACACAACACAACACACAGGCCAGTAGATCACAACACAACACAACACACAGGCCAGTAGATCACAACACAACAAACACACAGGCCAGTAGATCACAACACAACACAACACACAGGCCAGTAGATCACAACACAACACAAACACAGGCCAGTAGATCACAACACAACACAACACACAGGCCAGTAGATCAAACAACACAACACAACACACAGGCCAGTAGATCACAACACAACACAACACACAGGCCAGTAGATCACAACACAAAACAACAACAGCCACACAACACACAACCAGCAGTAATACACAACACAAACACACACGACAACACACACAGGCCAGTAGATCACAACACAACACAACACACAGGCCAGTAGATCACAACACAACACAACACACAGGCCAGTAGATCACAACACAACACAACACAACACACAGGCCAGTAGATCACAACATAACACAACACACAGGCCAGTAGATCACAACACAACACCACAGGCCAGTAGATCACAACACAACACAACACACAGGCCAGTAGATCACAACATAACACAACACACAGGCCAGTAGATCACAACACAACACAACACACAGGCCAGTAGATCACAACACACAACACAACACAACACACAGGCCAGTAGATCACAACACAACACAACACACAGGCCAGTAGAACACAACACAACACACAGGCCAGTAGATCACAACACAACACACAGGCCAGTAGATCACAACACAACACAACACACAGGCCAGTAGATCACAACACAACACAACACACAGGCCAGTAGATCACAACACAACACAACACACAGGCCAGTAGATTACAACACAACACAACACACAGGCCAGCAGATCACAACACAACACAACACACAGGCCAGTAGATCACAACACAACACAACACACAGGCCAGCAGATCACAACACAACACAACACACAGGCCAGTAGATCACAACACAACACAACAACACAGGCCAGTAGATCACAACACAACACAACACACAGGCCAGTAGATCACAACACAACACAACACACAGGCCAGTAGATCACAACACACACACAACACACAGGCCAGTAGATCACAACACAACACAACACACAGGCCAGCAGATCACAACACAACACAACACACAGGCCAGTAGATCACAACACAACACAACACACAGGCCAGTAGATCACAACACAACACACAGGCCAGTACATCACAACACAACACACAGGCCAGTAGATCACAACACAACACAACACAACACACAGGCCAGTAGATCACAACACAACACACAGGCCAGTAGATCACAACACAAACACAAAACACAGGCCAGTAGATCACAACACAACACACACAGGCCAGTAGATCACAACACAACACACAGGCCAGTAGATCACAACACAACACAACACAACACACAGGCCAGTAGATCACAACATAACACAACACACAGGCCAGTAGATCACAACACAACACAACACACAGGCCAGTAGATCACAACACAACACACAGGCCAGTAGATCACAACACAACACAACACACAACACACAGGCCAGTAGATCACAACATAACACAACACACAGGCCAGTAGATCACAACACAAACACACAGACCAGTAGATCACAACACAACACACAGGCCAGTAGATCACAACACAACACAACACAACACACAGGCCAGTAGATCACAACATAACACAACACACAGGCCAGTAGATCACAACACAACACACAGGCCAGTAGATCACAACACAACACAACACACAGGCCAGTAGATCACAACACAACACAACACAGGCCAGTAGATCACAACACAACACAACACACAGGCCAGTAGATCACAACACAACACAACACACAGGCCAGTAGATCACAACACAACACAACACACAGGCCAGTAGATCACAACACAACACAACACACAGGCCAGTAGATTACAACACAACACAACACACAGGCCAGTAGATCAGGTATTGCATCCACTATTCCTCGAAGCACGAAACAACATGAATACATAATTCATCAATCCAGAAACATCAACGTGGTTATACGTATCAATTCATAACACCAGGTATTACATCCATTCTTCCTGGAAACAACAACATGAATACATAATTTATCAATCCAAATCCCAGAAACATCAACGTGGTTATACGTATCAATTCATAACACCAGGTATTGCATCCATTCTTCCTGGAAACAAGAAACACCATGGTTACATAATTTATCGATCCAAATTCCAGAAACATCAACGTGGTTATACGTATCAATTCATAACATCAGGTATTACATCCATTCTTCCTGGAAACAAGAAACAACATGAATACATAATTTATTGATCCAAATCCCAGAAACATCAACGTGGTTATACGTATCAATTCATAACACCAAGTATTACATCCATTCTTCCTGGAAACAACATGAATACATAATTTATCAGTCCCAAAACCAGAAACATCAACGTGGTTATACGTATCAATTCAAGACAACAGGTTTTATAAAATCCATTATTCACGGAAATTGGAAACAACATGAATACATTAATCAATCGAAAAACCCATTCAATTCAACGCTTTCTGGAGACAGGCAACAACATAAATGTATGCATCAATCCTAAACATTACATCTTCCCGCTGTTTACCAAAACACAAACATCATCGTGATTAATCCTATAACCCCAAACACTCAGCCTTAATCACCACAGAAGAGCATGAATAAATCCATCAATCCAAAATACTGAATTATTCCTGGAAACAGGAAACAAAGATATAATTATGTGCGTTTGTAACACGGAATTCAGTATCTAACCTTTATACATGTATTAAACCATGAACATTATTAAACATATTTTAACTGTCAATGGAAACAGTCAACAGTGCACAACATCCAACATCATAAGCCACCTGTCCCCACCCCCCAAACCTTTCTTCATCTCCTGCACATGTTGAAATCGAGAATTTTCCTACTTCACAACAACCACTTATACTTCAACAACTGAGGCAAATGTTTGGTGTGAGCACCTCAATTATGTATGTTCAGTCTACTTCTTTACAGCTACGGCACACACGTGTATATGCGTCAGAACAGCGAGATCAAGCTTAGTCACCTTCATTACCAATTTCATTCAGTTATCTATCTGCTCCCATCTTTATCTGGTATAGATCTAATTGATTTAGTAACCTGTAATCAGCAATTTCTGGAAAAATCCCCAAAGATATGTCAAAATCAATTTTCACTGCACTTCCAAAGAAAACGGGCTATAGAATGCGAACTCCATCGCACAATCAGCTTGATGAGTCATGTAACAAAAACCCTATTAAGAATAATCATGATGAGGACAAGAAATAGAATCAAAAGTGAAATAACAGAAGAACAGTGTGGATTTGTCAAACGGAAAGGAACTATCAATGGCATATACATCCTAAGAACCACCATAGAGAGGTCAATCGAGATCAATAAGGATGTATATTTATACTTTGTTGATTATACCAAGGCTTTCGATCGGGCAAGGCATGAAGAATTGATCAGCCAACTAGAAAGGCTCAATACTGATGGAAAAGATCTAAGAATAATCAGAAATATGTATTGGGAACAAACAGCAGCAATAAGAACAGAAAACAATATGAACTCTTTACAAAATATCATTTTATAGTGAAACCATCATGAGAAAATTAAAAGAAAATGTCCTGGGAACAAAGATTGCAGGAAAAATGACAACATTCTTTATGCAGATGACACCATTCTAATTGCAGAAAATGAAAAAGACTTACATACCTTGTGAATACAATAGAAATAGAAAGCAAAAATAAAAGGCTGGAGCTACGTAGCAAGAAGACTGTTGTCATGGTAATCAGTAAAAAACAAGAAATCCCCTCATGCAAAATAACAGCAAATGGCACAACTTTGAGACAGGTTGGTAAGTTTAAATATCTGGGAACAGTCATCTCACCAGACAGCAGATGCACATCAGAAAAAGCCAGCAGAATCGGCCAAGCCAAAACAGCATTCAGTAAGATGAAAAGAGTTCTTACCAACAAATCCCTATCAATTAACATCAGGAAGAGAGTTCTTCAGTGTTATATTGAATCGATACTGTTGTACAGTTGTGAGGCATGGACAGTCAACACGCAAAATCAGAACAAAATTGAGCAAAACTTTAGATGCTTCCATCAAGCAGAAGATGACGGATGAATGTTGGCTTCAGGCCAAACCTAACCATTCAATCACGACATGAGTTAACATTTCTTAATACGTCCACACTGATGCCAAAATGCCCGATTATTAACTTACACCCAAACCTAACCATTCAATCACAGCTAAGAGTTAACATTTCTTAATACGTCGACTTCGACATCAAAATGCCCGATTATTAACTTACACCCAAACCTAAACCATTCAATCACAGCTAAGAGTTAACATTTCTTAATACGTCCACTCTGACGTCAAAATACCCGATTATTAACTTACACCCAAACCTAACCATTCAATCACAGCTAAGAGTTAACATTTCTTAATACGTCGACTTCGACATCAAAATGCCCGATTATTAACTTACACCCAAACCTAACCATTTAATCACAGCTAAGAGTTAACATTTCTTAATACGTCGACTTCGACATCAAAATGCCCGATTATTAACTTACACCCAAACCTAACCATTCAATCACAGCTAAGAGTTAACATTTCTTAATACGTCCACTCTGACATCAAAATGCCCGATTATTAACTTACACCCAAACCTAACCATTCAATCACAGTGAAGAGTTCACATTTCCACAGATATGTTCACTGTGATGTCAAAACACCGTAACGTTAGCTTACGCCCAAACCATTCAATTACAGTGTAAGAGTTACAATGTCTAGACCCTATTCCAATTTACTGCTCACCTATGACCTGCTGAAGCCAAAACACAACCACCCCAATGTGACAATACAACACTGAGCCAGAACATAGGGATTACCTACTGAAAACAAAACCTAAACCATTCCATAATCAAAAATAAAAGATACTCACCAAATCTTTCACTCACTAATAGGTGATTCCCGTGTTACAGTACTTTACACAAAACTCAGAGTAGTTCAGATATTTACTCACTGCACTAGTTCTGACGAGGTCGGGTCATTCTGCAAATTCAACATCCCTTTCCTTCCAACTTTATCACTTCTTAAAATATTTCTTCTACTTACCTCAGCCCTATCACACCCACGTCACACACACACTCACACAACACACACACACACACACACACACACACACACATCGCCCCCCCCACCCCAACTCACCCACCCTCCTCCCTCCTTCAGTCTGGTTCCACTGAACAACCCAGCAGACGTTTTGCTAAACCACACACACAGTGACACACACACACACACCCCACACACACACTAACACCACACACACACACACCACCACACACACACACACACAAGTACACAATTCACACACACACACACCACACAATGTCACACACAATGCCACACACACACACACACCACACACACACACACTACACACACACAACACACACACACACAACACAAACACACTGAATGTACATTTGTTCAATCACACACTCTCCACCAAAAAGATAGAAAAAAAACAGAAAAAACCAATGATAAACACAAAACACACATTTACATGTATACACAAATTGCATCTATCACACACACGCTATAACAGTAACAGTCAACAACAACAACAACGACAAAACTAACAGGAAGAAATACACACACTTAAATAAGTATTTTTAACTCAGGACTCCAGTCAAACATCAAACAAAATTTGTCATAAAGTGGCAAGTATTCAACCTAAATCGTCATAAAGTGGCAATATTCAACATCATAAATCTGTCATAAAGTGGCAATATTCACTCATAAATCTGTCACAAAGTGGCAAGTATTCAACTCATAACTCTGTCATAAAATGCAAGTATTCAACTCATAAATCTGTCATAAAATGGCAATATTCAACTCTAAAATCTGTCATAAAATGGCAAGTAATCAACTCATAACTCTGTCATAAATGGCAAGTATTCAACTCATAAATCTGTCATAAAGTGCAAGTATTCAACTCATAAATCGTCATAAAATGGCAAGTATTCAACTCATAAATCTGTCATAAAGTGGCAAGTATTCAACTCATAAATCTGTCATAAAGTGGCAAGTATTCAACTCATAACTCTGTCATAAAGTGGCAAGTATTCAACTCATAAATCTGTCATAAAGTGGCAAGTATTCAACTCATAAATCTGTCATAAAGTGGCAAGTATTCAACTCATAACTCTGTCATAAAGTGGCAAGTATTCAACTCATAACTCTGTCATAAAGTGGCAAGTATTCAACTCATAAATCTGTCATAAAGTGGCAAGTATTCAACTCATAAATCTGTCATAAAGTGGCAAGTATTCCCATCCAAACATCAACTCATAACTCTGTCATAAAATGGCAAGTATTCAACTCATAAATCTGTCATAAAATGGCAAGTATTCAACTCATAAATCTGTCAAAGTGGCAAGTATTCAACTCATAACTCTGTCATAAAGTGGCAAGTATTCAACTCATAACTCTGTCATAAAGTGGCAAGTATTCAACTCATAAATCTGTCATAAAGTGGCAAGTATTCAACTCATAAATCTGTCATAAAGTGGCAAGTATTCCCATCCAAACATCAACTCATAACTCTGTCATAAAATGGCAAGTATTCAACTCATAAATCTGTCATAAAGTGGCAAGTATTCCCATCCAAACATCAACTCATAAATCTGTCATAAAGTGGCAAGTATTCAACTCATAAATCTGTCATAAAGTGGCAAGTATTCAACTCATAAATCTGTCATAAAGTGGCAAGTATTCAACTCATAACTCTGTCATAAAGTGGCAAGTATTCAACTCATAAATCTGTCATAAAGTGGCAAGTATTCAACTCATAAATCTGTCATAAAGTGGCAAGTATTCAACTCATAAATCTGTCATAAAGTGGCAAGTATTCCCATCCAAACATCAACTCATAACTCTGTCATAAAATGGCAAGTATTCAACTCATAAATCTGTCATAAAGTGGCAAGTATTCAACTCATAAATCTGTCATAAAGTGGCAAGTATTCAACTCATAAATCTGTCATAAAGTGGCAAGTATTCAACTCATAACTCTGTCATAAAGTGGCAAGTATTCAACTCATAAATCTGTCATAAAGTGGCAAGTATTCAACTCATAAATCTGTCATAAAGTGGCAAGTATTCAACTCATAAATCTGTCATAAAGTGGCAAGTATTCAACTCATAAATCTGTCATAAAGTGGCAAGTATTCAACTCATAAATCTGTCATAAAGTGGCAAGTATTCAACTCATAAATCTGTCATAAAGTGACAAGTATTCAACTCATAAATCTGTCATAAAGTGGCAAGTATTCAACTCATAAATCTGTCATAAAGTGGCAAGTATTCAACTCATAAATCTGTCATAAAGTGGCAAGTATTCAACTCATAAATCTGTCATAAAGTGGCAAGTATTCAACTCATAAATCTGTCATAAAGTGGCAAGTATTCAACTCATAAATCTTGTCATAAAGTGGCAAGTATTCAACTCATAAATCTGTCATAAAGTGGCAAGTATTCAACTCATAACTCTGTCATAAAGTGGCAAGTATTCAACTCATAAATCTGCCATAAAGTGGCAAGTATTCAACTCATAAATCTGTCATAAAGTGGCAAGTATTCAACTCATAAATCTGTCATAAAGTGGCAAGTATTCAACTCATAAATCTGTCATAAAGTGGCAAGTATTCAACTCATAAATCTGTCATAAAGTGGCAAGTATTCAACTCATAAATCTGTCATAAAGTGGCAAGTATTCAACTCATAAATCTGTCATAAAGTGGCAAGTATTCAACTCATAACTCTGTCATAAAGTGGCAAGTATTCAACTCATAAATCTGTCATAAAGTGGCAAGTATTCCCATCCAAACATCAACTCATAACTCTGTCATAAAATGGCAAGTATTCAACTCATAAATCTGTCATAAAGTGGCAAGTATTCAACTCATAAATCTGTCATAAAGTGGCAAGTATTCAACTCATAAATCTGTCATAAAGTGGCAAGTATTCAACTCATAAATCTGTCATAAAGTGGCAAGTATTCAACTCATAACTCTGTCATAAAGTGGCAAGTATTCAACTCATAAATCTGCCATAAAGTGGCAAGTATTCAACTCATAAATCTGTCATAAAGTGGCAAGTATTCAACTCATAAATCTGTCATAAAGTGGCAAGTATTCCCATCCAAACATCAACTCATAAATTTGTCATAAAGTGGTAAATGCATCAGTGAAACCATCAACACATAAATTCGCTATAAAGTGGCAATACGAAAACAAGATGGCAACTGAAAGACTCTAAATATCGTTTCCTTCATTTCAATCCATACTGTATTACCAAAAAACAAAAAAACAAAAAAGCACACACACACACACACACACACACACACTAACCATTAACAGTATAATCGTTTCAATCACAATATTTTTTCATACCAACTGTTCACTATGATAAAGTCTGTTATCAAATTAACCCTTTGACTCCCGCACCCTGTCCACCAGCATCCTGCATTGTCAACCATGCCAGCAAAGCAAAAACTTAACCCTTTGACTCCCTCATCCTATCCACCAGCTTCCTGCAGGAAGCTGGTGAATAGGGTGAAGAAGTCAAAGGTTAAGTTTTTGCAGTTGATGGGTAGGGTGCAGGAAACAAAGGGTTAACAACGATGATGAAGCCACACTTTCAGTGTGTACATAAAACAAAAACACATCCATCTGTACTCTACCAGTAACACGTTTTTCACACAAATACACATGTACACTGCACACTTCATATGTTTGTCACACAAACACATACAATACATGAATGGGGGGGGGGGGGGGGGGGGGGGGGGGGAAAGAAAAAAAAAAAAAAAAAAAAAAAAAGCCCGAACTCACATTTGTTGCAGACACGCGTCATTTTAATTGGAGAATTTTACAGACAAAAGTTAATGGCTACTTCACTTGTTTTCTTTTGCTGTTCATTTTACTTCAGTTGTAAGTGTATCTGTATCTATAGTAACTGTATCTATGTCTATATCTATATCATACATGTGTGTTTATCTATCCATTTATTTATAAACAAAGATACATGTGTACACATATTATAGACACAGATATAGAAATAGATATTAAGATACACACACACATACATATGTGTGTATTTATGTATACACATATATTATTATATACACATATATGTGTGTGTATATATATATACACACACACACACATACACACAATGTACCAGCTTGATTTAAAAGAAACTTCTAACTTTGGGACATCATGACTCACTTAAAAGAAATAAACACTCATTGATACCATCAATAAAAAAATAAAAATTAAAAATAAATTACAGGGAGAAAACACAAAATGACATACACACAAAATGAATTCACACTTAATCAATTAAACACACATCAAGGGGAAATAATTCACTAAAGACACACACACCCTCAGACAGGTACACATGCCAGCCCTCCCCTCCACCCTCACCCACACACACACACACACACACACACACACACACCGCACGCACGCACGCACGCACGCACGCACACACACACACACACACACACACACACCCCATCTATCAAAAACAACCCCACCCCACCCCCCAAAAAACACACACACACACCTTCACTCATCTATAAAAAAAAAATAAATACATAAAACAGCCAAACAAACACACAATACAATAAAAAATATAAAAAATTATTTTAAAAAAGCCCTGAACTCACACATTTGTTGCAGACACATGTCATTAATTGGAGAATTTTACAGACAAGGGTTAATGGCTATTTCACTTGTTTTCTATATCTATATCTATAGTAATTAATATCTATGTCTATATCTATATATATCATACATGTGTGTTTATCTAGATCCATTTATCTATTTATAAACAAAGATACATGTGCACACATGTCATAGACATAGATATAGAGATAGATATTAAGTTACACACACATATAAATACATGTGTGTGTGTGTGTGTGTGTGTGTGTGTGTGTGTGTGTGTGTGTGTGTGTGTGTGTGTGTGTGTGTGTGTGTGTGTACACACACACATACACACACACACAATGCAACAGCTTGATTTAAAAGAAACTTCTAACTTAAGAACATCATGACTCACTTAAAAAAAAATAATAAACACACACTGATACCATCAATAAAAACAACAAAATAAACACACACTGATACCATCAATAAAAACAACAAAATAAACACACACTGATACCATCAATAAAAACAACAAAATAAACACACACTGATACCATCAATAAAAACAACAAAATAAACACACACTGATACCATCAATAAAAACAACAAAATAAACACACACTGATACCATCAATAAAAACAACAAAATAAAAACAAATTGCAGGGCAAAAACAAAATGGCATACACACAAAATGAATTCACACTTAAATCAATGAATTAAACACACATCAAGGGGAAAAATTCACTCAAGACACACACACCCTGAGACAGGTACACATGCCAGCCCTCCCCTCCACACACACCACACACACAACAACACACCACCCCCACACACACACACACCCTGAGACAGGTACACATGCCAGCCCTCCCCTCCACACACACACACACACACACCCTGAGACAGGTACACATGCCAGCCCTCCCCTCCACACACACACACACACACACACACTGAGACAGGTACACATGCCAGCCCTCCCCTCCACACACACACACACACACACACACACTGAGACAGGTACACATGCCAGCCCTCCCTCCCACACACACACACACACACACACACTGAGACAGGTACACATGCCAGCCCTCCCCTCCACACACACACACACACACACACTGAGACAGGTACACATGCCAGCCCTCCCCTCCACACACACACACACACACACACATGAGACAGGTACACATGCCAGCCCTCCCCTCCACACACACACACACACACACACTGAGACAGGTACACATGCCAGCCCTCCCCTCCACACACACACACACACACACACTGAGACAGGTACACATGCCAGCCCTCCCCTCCACACACACACACACACACACACTGAGACAGGTACACATGCCAGCCCTCCCCTCCACACACACACACACACACACCACTGAGACAGGTACACATGCCAGCCCTCCCTCCACACACACACACACACACACACATGAGACAGGTACACATGCCAGCCCTCCCCTCCACACACACACACACACACACACTGAGACAGGTACACATGCCAGCCCTCCCCTCCCCCCCCCACACACACACAGCACATTCACCATCTGAACAGTACACATGCAACACCCCCTTCCACACACCACACACACACACGACAGTACACAGCAGCCCTCCCTCCCCCCCCTCGCACCACAAGCACCTTCATCCCCATCTATTAAAAAACAAAACCCTCTTCACACACACCACACACACACACACACACACACACCCCACCAACACCACCACTCACCCATCTACAAAAACAAAAGTCCCCCCCCCACACACACACACGCATGCACTTTCACTCATCTATAGATATAAAAAAAAATAATAAAACAACCAAACACACACACACACGTACACAGGCACATTCAGTGATTCACTACAGCTATCAAAAAACAAAAAGCCCCCCCCCCTCCCCCATACACACACACCTTCACTCATCTATAAAAATAATAAATCAACCAAACACACACACACGTACATAGGCACATTCAGTGATTCACTACAGCTATCAAAAAACAAAAAGCCCCCCCCCCCCCCCCATACACACACACCTTCACTCATCTATATAAAAAAACATAAATCAACCAAACACACACACAAAGCAGATTCACCCCATCTATCAAGGAACAAAGAAGCCCCCACAAACACACGCACACACACATGTACCACTGATAAAAAAATAAAATAAAATAAAAAAATAAACAAACAAAACCCAACCATACACACACACACACACACACACACACACACACACACACACACACATAACACACACCTCTTCATGCCAATGATGCCAATGGTGCCTAAGGCCCTGCCCATCCCAGGGGTTTGCATCTTATTTTGTATCTATCAGACTGTCAATGGAACAATCTTGGCTACACTGTAATGACATGTGTGTGTGTCTGTGTATACTGTATCTCCATCTTTGGGGGGGGGGGGAACAGAACCAAAGAAAAACAACCAGTCACTATGTATTAATTTATCACACCAACAAACAATTTACATGATCACATTACGCACAGCCTCCCAATCGATACAACACACACAGCCTGCACTGTCCACCACCATGATTACAATAATGTCTCCATCATAGCTCCTCCTCTCTACCATCCATCTCCCAGAAAAAAAAGTAAACAGACAAATAAATAAAGAAATGACAACAACACACACACACATACCAACGGACACACACACCATAACCAAGAAAACAAAGAAAACAGAGAAACAGAGACAGAGAGTGAAAGTAACAAAATACGGACAGAGAATGCTCCATGGTGTGCATACAACTGAGGTCGATGGGAAAAGAAAAAGAGCAGACCCACACCATCACACAAGGTCATGACACACCACACAAGGTCATAACACACCACACAAGGTCATGACACACCACACAAGGTCATGACACACCACACAAGGTCATGACACACCACACAAGGTCATGACACACCACACAAGAACATCAACAACATAACAATAAAAAAAAAATTCAAAAACCAAAAAGACAAGGGTAGACATCACACACCTAACCTGACCGACGACTGTGAACCAGGTGATTTGACAACTGTACCATGCACATACCATGAAGACGACCATGGGTTGACAGGTATGCACCAAGTACGTCATTAGTCAGTTAACAGCTGTACCATGCACGTAACATGAAGACGACCATGGGTTGACAGGTATGCACCAAGTACGTCATTAGTCAGTTGACAGCTGTATCGTGCACGTAACATGAAGACGACCATGGGTTGACAGGTATGCACCAAGTACGTCATTAGTCAGTTAACAACTGTACCATGCACGTAACATGAAGACGACCATGGGTTGACAGGTATGCACCAAGTACGTCATTAGTCAGTTGACAGCTGTACCATGCACGTAACATGAAGACGACCATGGGTTGACAGGTATGCACCAAGTACGTCATTAGTCAGTTGACAGCTGTATCGTGCACGTAACACGAAGACGACCATGGGTTGACAGGTATGCACCAAGTACGTCATTAGTCAGTTAACAGCTGTACCATGCACGTAACATGAAGACGACCATGGGTTGACAGGTATGCACCAAGTACGTCATTAGTCAGTTGACAGCTGTACCATGCACGTAACATGAAGACGACCAAGGGTTGACAGGTATGCACCAAGTACGTCATTAGTCAGTTGACAGCTATACCATGCACGTAACATGAAGACGACCATGGGTTGACAGGTATGCACCAAGTACGTCATTAGTCAGTTAACAGCTGTACCATGCACGTAACATGAAGACGACCAAGGGTTGACAGGTATGCACCAAGTACGTCATTAGTCAGTTGACAGCTGTACCATGCACGTAACATGAAGACGACCAAGGGTTGACAGGTATGCACCAAGTACGTCATTAGTCAGTTGACAGCTGTACCATGCACGTAACATGAAGACGACCAAGGGTTGACAGGTATGCACCAAGTACGTCATTAGTCAGTTGACAGCTGTACCATGCACGTAACATGAAGACGACCAAGGGTTGACAGGTATGCACCAAGTACGTCGAACACAAACAGGTGGGTCAGGTGTGGTGGTGACGAAGAGTGTGTCCACGTGTGAACCTCCCCCGTCACTGGAGAATACACATTTACCAAACACACAGAAGTCGGCCACATTATGGCCACTGGAGTATGGAGACCTCTTCATGCTATAATGCAGCTAATGTATTATAACCACCAGTATTCTGCCTTCAGTGTAGCCAGGTACGTCCACTGGAGTATGGAGACCTCTTCATGCTCTAATGCAGGTCATGTATTATAACCACCAGTATTCTGCCTTCAGTGTAGCCAGGTATGTCCACTGGAGTATGGAGACCTCTTCACGCTATAATGCAGGTCATGTATCAAAAGATACCTGTTCACCAGTACTCTGCCTTCAGCATAGCCAGGTACGTCCACTGGAGTATGGAGACCTCTTCACGCTACAATGCAGGTCATGTATTATAACCACCAGTATTCTGCCTTCAGCGTACAGATGAACAACTGGTGAACATGTCTGAATGCATCACGCACATATTTCACTTTATGTGTCCTTTGCCACACTTCACTTTATGTGTCCATCACACACTTCACTTTATGTGTCCATCACACACTTCACTTTATGTGTCCATCACACACTTCACTTTATGTGTCCATCACACACTTCACTTTATGTGTCCATCACACACTTCACTTTATGTGTCCATCACACACTTACTTTATGTGTCCATCACACACTTCACTTTATGTGTCCATCACACACTTCACTTTATGTGTCCATCACACTATTCACTTTATGTGTCCTTTGTCACACTTCACTTTATGTGTCCTTTGTCACACTATTCACTTTATGTGTCCTTTGTCACACTTCACTTTAGGTGTCCTTTGTCACACTATTCACTTTATGTGTCCTTTGTCACACTTCACTTTAGGTGTCCTTTGTCACACTTCACTTTAGGTGTCCTTTGTCACACTATTCACTTTATGTGTCCTTTGTCACACTTCACTTTAGGTGTCCTTTGTCACACGCTTCACTTTAGGTGTCCTTTGTCACACACTTCACTTTAGGTGTCCTTTGTCACACGCTTCACTTTAGGTGTCCTTTGTCACACACTTCCAATTTTATGGCAAACTTACAATATCCTATTTTATGGCAAAACTTACAATATCCTATTTTATGGCAAAACATACAATATGCAATTTTATGGCAAAACACAGTATCCAATTTTATGGCAAAACATACAATATGCAATTTTATGGCAAAATATACAATATCCAATTTTATGGCAAACTTACAATATCCAATTTTATGGCAAAACATACAATATGCAATTTTATGGCAAAACAATATGCAGTTTTATGGCAAAATATACAATATCCAATTTTATGGCAAAACATACAATATCCAATTTTATGGCAAAACATACAATATGCAATTTTATGGCAAAACATACAATATGCAATTTTATGGCAAAACATATAGTATCCAATTTTATGGCAAAACATACAATATACAATTTTATGGCAAAACATACAATATGCAATTTTATGGCAAAACATACAGTATCCAATTTTATGGCAAAACATACAATATGCAATTTTATGGCAAAACATACAATATGCAATTTTATGGCAAAACATACAATATGCTATTTTATGGCAAAACCTACAGTATCCAATTTTATGGCAAAACCTACAGTATCCAATTTTATGGCAAAACATACAATATGCTATTTTATGGCAAAACATACAATATCCAATTTTATGGCAAAACCTACAGTATGCAATTTTATGGCAAAACTTACAATATCCAATTTTATGGCAAAACATACAATATGCTATTTTATGGCAAAACATACGATATCCAATTTTATGGCAAAACTTACAATATTTTTTCCATTAACCCTTTGACTCCTGCACCTTATCCACCAACTGCAGAAACGTAACCCTTTGATTCCCTCACTCTTTCCACCAGCTTCCTGCAAAGGGTTAAGTTTTTGCTTTGCTGGCATGGTTGGCTATGCAGGATGCTGGTGGACAGGGTGCGGGAGTCGAAGGGTTAAACAAAAAAAATCTGTGGTGATTACGAGGGTCTCCAATTTTATGGCAAAACTTCCAATATGAAATTTTATGGCAAAACTTCCTATATCCAATCTATCTCTTGTCTTTCATCTTTTGTTAAGACAACAACAACAATAATCTTTTATTTCTTTCATCTATTCTTGATACAACAACAATGATCCATCTCTTACCCAAACAACAACAGTAATAATCTATTTCTCTTCTGTCCAGTCTTTTGTTTAAACAACAAGAACAATAATAACCTATATGTTTTCATGTCTTTATTTTAACTCTGACTCCAAGACCATGTTAGCAAAGCAATAACTTAACCCTTTGATTCCCTCACCCTATCCACCAGCTTCCTGTAGAAAGCTGGTGGATAAGGTAAGGGAATCAAAGGGTCAAGTTTTTGCAGTTGGTGGATAGGGTGCTGGAGTCAAAAGGTTAAACCACCACCACCTCCATCAACGACTCCTATCTCACACACACACACACACACACTCTCACACACACCTCACACACACACACACACACACACACACACACACACACACACACACACACACACACACACAACCTCCTCCATTTAACTTATTTGGCAACATATTCCAGGTAATGTCAAAAATAAGAGAAATAGCACAAAATAACACATCATCATCATCACCACCATCAACATTTTTTTCTTCTTTTTCTTCTTTTTTTTTCTTTTTTTGTTTTTTCTTCTTCTTGTCTCTTTTTTTTTTCTTTCTTTTTTTTGGTGGGAATCATGCATAATATGAATATTGTCTCACACATAGTCCAGTTTTCAAACATTTCCATAACTACACAGTAAAGAAAATAACTATGTAGGACAACAAAAATATTACCAACAACTTAGCTTTCAACCAATTCCATAATTTCACAGTACATTGAACACAAAATTATACCGATTTGCCACTGCCACAAAATAATTTAACCTTTTGACTCCCGCACCCTATCCATCTATTGCAAAAACTTAACCCTTCGACTCCCTCACCCTATCCACCAGCTTCCTCGCAGGAAGCTGGTGGATAGGGTGAGGGAGTCGAAGGGTTAAGTTTTTGATTTGCTAGTATGGTTGACAGGGTGCAGGAGTCAAAGGGTTAAATCAATGAATAAACAAATAAATATAAAACATAATAAAACAAAATAGACATACACCACTAAATTTGATTTCACTTTGTTTCTTTAATCCTGTTGGGTTCTTATGACAATTCAATGACTGGAGTTTTGGATCTTTCACACACACACACACACACACACACACACACACACACACACACACACACACACACACACACACACACACACACACACGCACACACACACACACACACACACACACAAAAACTCACGCTCGCACACACATACACAGAGAAACACACACACACAGAAACTCACGCAAGCACACGCACAGAAACACACACACAGAAACTCATGCACGCACACACACACACACACACACACACACACACACACACACACACACACACACACACACACACACACACACACACAGAAAGAGAGAGAGAAACACACCCATCCACAGAAACACACGCATGCGCAGAAACACACACAGAAACACGCACAGACACGCACTTGTATAAAACACGCACAACCATTCAGTAATCCAATTCTTGATGTACCAGCACCACTACCACCATTATACCCCCCCCCCCCCTCCATTTTCGTTCTAGCTTTAATTTAACAACCTGTCTTCCCTGCTTATCCCATCTGTGTCTTTCCGCGTTCCCTTCCACCAGCCAGGATTTCAGTTTCTATTCTCATCTATTTCTCTCCCACACTGCGTTTTCAATTTCATTTTCTATTAATATCTACGTCTTTCCCACGCTGTGCTTTCAGTGATCAGGCCAGAAGACACACGGGTCCCATTAAAGGGACATCACTAATGTGTATAGCACCAGCTCCAACTTACCTGTCCAAACACAACATGAAGAGAGATGTGGCCGATCACATCGGGTGGTATATATGCACAGACCATACTGACTGACATACACTACCAACATGAACTGATGGGTGATACATATACACAGATTGTACTGACTGACCTACACTACCAACATGAACTGATGGGTGGTACATATACACAGACCACACTGACTGATCTACACTACTAACATGAACTGATGGGTGGTACATATACACAGACTGTACTGACTGACCTACACTACCAACATGAACTGATGGGTGGTACATATACACAGACTGTACTGACTGACCTACACTACCAACATGAACTGATGGGTGGTACACATACACAGACCACACTGACTGACCTACACTACCAACATGAACTGATGGGTGGTACATATACACAGACTGTACTGACTGACCTACACTACCAACATGAACTGATGGGTGGTACATATACACAGACCATACTGACTGACCTACACTACCAACATGATCTGATGGGTGGTACCCATACACAGACCACACTGACTGACCTACACTACCAACATGATGTGATAGGTGATACATATACACAGACCGTACTGACTGACCTACACTACCAACATGAACTGATCACCATCATTACCATGTGCCCTGCTGCATGGCGTTGGCAGTCATGGTCTCCATATAAAACGATCCCTTGTCGCTGCAAGTACATCTTCCACCCTCTCTGTCCTTAGTCACCGTACAAGTCTGTCCAATATTTTTCTCCCTAGGTCTACCTGGTGTTCTCTTTCCCTCCAGCTTTCCTGTTGTGACCAGGTGCTCTCATTTCTCTTTCCTCATAAAATGTCTTATACATGCTGCTTGTCTTTTTCTAATCATTATTAATGATCTTGTGTCTACCTCCTTCAAGACTTTGTTTTCATTGCTGTCCATGGAACTCTCAACACTCTTCTTAGAAACCACATTTCAGTTGCTTCAATTCTGTTCTGACTTTGCTTGTTGACTGTCCATGACTCACAACCATACAACAGTATCAGTTCTATATAACACTCAAGAACTCTCTGATGTTAATTGATAGGTAAGAACGCTTTTCATCTTACCGAATGCTGTTTTGGCTCGGCTGATTCTGCTGGCTATTTCTGATGTGCATCTGCCATCTGGCGAGATTACCGTTCCCAGATATTTCAAACTCATCAACCTGTCTCAAAGTTGTGTCATCTGCTGTTATTCTGCATTACGGGATTTTTTTTTTTTTTTTACTGATTACCATGATTTTAGTCTTCTTGCTATGTAGTTCCAGCCCTTATTGCCCTGATTTTTTCTTCTTCCAATTTCTATTATGTTCACAAGGTTTTGTAGGTTTTCTCACTTTCTGCAATAAGCAAGGTGTCATCTGTGTAACGAATGTTGTTTATCATTTTTTTCTTCGAACCTTTATCCCAGGGCACTCATCTAGATTTCGCATGATGGTTTCGCTGTAAAGTGAAAACAAATCTGGTGACAGAACACAAACTTACCTGACTCCTCTTTTGATATCTTGGAAAGAGCTTATACTGTTTTCTATTCTAATTGCTGCTGTTTGTTCCCAATACATATTTCTGATTATTCTTAGATCTTTTCCATCAATAGTAAGCCTTTCTAGTTGGTTGATCAATTCTTCATGTCTTACCCGATCGAAAGCCTTGGTATAATCAACAAAGCATATATATAAATCTTTATTAAACTCGACTGACCTCTCTATGATAGTTCTTAGGATGTATATGGCATTAATATTTCCTTTCCCTTCCATAAACCTTTTATTTTTTTTTTTTTTGATTCTGTTCCTCTTGTCCTCATCATGATTATTCTTATTAGGATTTTTGTTACATGGCTCATCAAGCTGATTGTACGATGGAGTTCACATTCTATAGCCCCTGCTTTCTTTGTAAGTACAATGACAATTGGTTTTGACATATCTTTGGGGATTTTTCCAGTGTCGTAAATTTCATTTAGGTCCGTTATTTTTGCAATATCGAATTCTAGGGTCTCAATCATTTCTGTAGTAATATTGTCTGGTCCCAGGTCCTGTTTCCAGTAAACAAGACACTACAGCAGCAAATTAATACTTAAGTATGCACAGAATTATCTTGTCCTCTCAAAGAGCAGAGGAACAGGAAATCTTGAATAAAATGTATTATCAATTTCCACAATCCGCATTGCCCAACAACTTCAATCCCCCCTCTCACCCTCCCCCAAAGTCCCAGAACTGTGTTGCCGTAGTCTGGCACCACACTGTCTCCACTGGCCAGACAGTCAGGGTCCCCAAGGTCTACAAACAAAAGTCTCAACAAGTAAATATGCAAGCATATCATACCCATCACTACACAGACATTTTTAGCAAACAAATGTGCAAACCTAGTACACTACAATCAGCTCTAAACAATTTCATCAAATATGCAATTACATAACAGTATTATCATCTCTACATTTAATGTTTTCACAAAAATATGAAGTTCTATGATGAAAGTTTCCAGTAAACGCTTGTAACCCCCCCACCCCCCACACACCATTATGATACAAACACACAGATCTGTTACTAACGCATACAAACAAAAATCAAAATGTGACCTCCCAGCACAAAATCAGTCTTAAATAGCATTTGGGGTATTTTGAGATATACCTATCACGGAAAGAGTACATTCTGCCAATTATTTTGGTACTTGAATGAAGCTTGTACTCAAAAAAAATGTTGACGTTATGTATGTTTGAAGTCATTAAGTTGTATGACGGCCATTTTAAGAAAATGGCCTCTAATGTTTTCATGTACTTTCCTACACATTTTCCATGAATTTCTTTATTTGATGGCTTTGACCCCATTTGTTTCTCATTTTAGCTGTTATTATCCGAAAGGTGCACAAAGAGCTTTCTGTCAGTATATTACATATGGGGGTTCTGTGCATTTTACAGTTGGCAATAAGAGACAAAAGTAGGTAATTTCGGTAAGAAATTGCGTTCTTTCTGCTACGATCAGTGCACTAAAATACCATTTTAAATTGTTTATATTTTTTCAAGAAAAAAATGTCTGTGGTGGATAGATTATAGTCCACAGAAATCAATTTTGATAAAAAGTCAAAACATCCCAGATAGACCCTCAGTAACCTTTTCAGTTCCTAGTGCTGTTTGACTGCAAGTTAAGACTGAATTGGTGGTGGGAGGTCACAAATAAACAATTCTCATGTTCATCCCCTCTCCTCCCATACACACACAATCACTGACCCAACCCCAACATCTCCCCTCCAAAAACATCTAATTTCTAAACACACATTCACACGCACTTATACCCATGCTCACTGACATTCATACATTGTCAATGAAACGAGCCAGGGGTTGTCAGGCAATTAATATCCAGGAACTAAGTCACTTCATAATTACTAATCATCAAATTCAATCAGTTGATTACTACTAATTATCAATTTAACTCAGCTGATTGCTACAAATTTTTTTTTTTCTGGTGTACAAAAGCCAATTTTAAGTTGATTGCTACAAATTATTTTTTTTTCTGGTGTACAAAAGCCAATTTTAAGTTGATTGCTACAAATTATTTTTTTTTCTGGTGTACAAAAGCCAATTTTAAGTTGATTGCTACAAATTATTAATTTTTTCTGGTGTACAAAAGCCAATTTTACTCCTATAGACGTGAAAAGTGTCCCTAGAGTCCTGAAAGCTTTGACAGAAATGACATAAGCACAACAAACACGATTCATCATGAAAAAAAAACCCAGCAACAACCATAATCAGTGTAAATCAAAAGCAATATGCAATAATCCACAAACAAAATAGTGTTATATATATATATACAGGCATCACTACTGAGACAGGTATCCAGAAAACACTTGGGCAGATATGAAGAAGACCTACATTGAAATTGCAAAAGAAAAGCTCGGCAGGAAAAAAAGAAAACCAACTAAGCCCTTCCCATCTATTCCAACAGTTAAATCAAGTTCAATCCACTAAATTCCAGCCCAGAAAAGAGTGCATCAACAACAAAGAAACAGATGGATTGTACATGGAGCATATCTTTTAAGCAACAGTAGCCCTCAAGACACCATGCCCTGATCTGAACTGTTCAGAATCAGGAACTGAACCACTTTGAAGTAAAACTGAAGCAGCCACCAAGCACTTAGAAGCAAGAAAATCACCAGGGATGATAACATTCCAGGAGAATTGTTAAAACAAGCTGGAAATAAGGTCTAAAAGTAATGCACTATCTTTGTTGTAAAATCTGGAACACTCATCAGTGGCCAACAGATTGGAAACTTCAAGAATTTGTGATGCTTCACAACAGTTGTACTGTCAAAGATTGCAACAACTACAGAACCATTGTCCTGATCAGCCATGTCACTAAGACTGCAACAACTACAGAACCATTGTCCTAATCAGCCATGTCACTAAACCACTGTCCTAATCAGCCATGTCACTAAGACTGCAACAACTACAGAACCACTGTCCTAATCAGCCATGTCACTAAGACTGCAACAACTACAGAACCATTGTCCTAATCAGCCATGTCACTAAGACTGCAACAACTACAGAACCATTGTCCTAATCAGCCATGTCACTAAGACTGCAACAACTACAGAACCATTGTCCTAATCAGCCATGTCACTAAGAGTAAGACTGCAACAACTACAGAACCACTGTCCTAATCAGCCATGTCACTAAGACTGCAACAACAACAGAACCATTGTCCTAATCAGCCATGTCACTAAACCATTGTCCTAATCAGCCATGTCACTAAGACTGCAACAACTACAGAACCATTGTCCTAATCAGCCATGTCACTAAGACTGCAACAACTACAGAACCATTGTCCTAATCAGCCATGTCACTAAACCACTGTCCTAATCAGCCATGTCACTAAACCACTGTCCTAATCAGCCATGTCACTAAGACTGCAACAACTACAGAACCATTGCCCTAATCAGCCATGTCACTAAGACTGCAACAACAACAGAATCACTGTCCTAATCAGCCATGTCACTAAGACTGCAACAACTACAGAACAATTGCCCTAATCAGCCATGTCACTAAGACTGCAACAACTACAGAACCACTGTCCTAATCAGCCATGTCACTAAACCACTGTCCTAATCAGCCATGTCACTAAGACTGCAACAACTACAGAATCACTGTCCTAATCAGCCATGTCACTAAACCATTGTCCTAATCAGCCATGTCACTAAACCATTGTCCTAATCAGCCATGTACTAAACAATTCTCCTAATCAGCCATGTCACTAAGATTTTGCTCATAATTATTCTCAACAATTTGAAACACAAGACAGAACTATCTGACTGCCATGCATGAATAGTGGGACAAAGGACACCTAATGTGAATAGTGTGACAAACGACACCTAAAGTGAAGTGTGTGACAAAGGACACCTAAAGTGAATAGTGTGACAAAGGACACCAAAAGTGAATAGTGTGACAAAGGACACCTAAAGTGAATAGTGTGACAAAGGACACCTAAAGTGAATAGTGTGACAAAGGACACCTAAAGTGAATAGTGTGACAAAGGACACCTAGAGTGAATAGTGTGACAAAGGACACCTAAACTAAATAGTGTGACAAAGGACACCTAAAGTGAATAGTGTGACAAAGGTCACCTAAAGTGAATAGTGTGACAAAGGTCACCTAAAGTGAATAGTGTGACAAAGGATACCTAAAGTAAATAGTGTGACAAAGGACACCTAAAGTGAATAGTGTGACAAAGGACACCTAAAGTAAAAAGTGTGACAAAGGACACCTAAAGTAAATAGTGTGACAAAGGATACCTAAAGTGAATAGTGTGACAAAGGACACCTAAAGTGAATAGTGTGACAAAGGACACCTAAAGTGAATAGTGTGACAAAGGACACCTAAAGTAAATAGTGTGACAAAGGACACCTAAAGTGAATAGTGTGACAAAGGACACCTAAAGTGAATAGTGTGACAAAGGACACCTAAAGTGAATAGTGTGACAAAGGACACCTAAAGTGAATAGTGTGACAAAGGACACCTAAAGTGGATAGTGTGGCAAAGGACACCTAAAGTGAATAGTGTGACAAAGGACACATAAAGTGAATAGTGTGACAAAGGACACCTAAAGTGAATAGTGTGGCAAAGGACACCTAAAGTGAATAGTGTGACAAAGGACACATAAAGTGAATAGTGTGACAAAGGACACCTAAAGTTAATAGTGTGGCAAAGGACACATAAAGTGAAGTGTGACAAAGGACACCTAAAGTGAATAGTGTGACAAAGGACATCTAGTGAAAAGTGTCGCAAAGGACACCTAAAGTGAATAGTGTGACAAAGGACACCTAAAGTTAATAGTGTGACAAAGGACACCAAAAGTGAATAGTGTGGCAAAGGACACCTAAAGTGAATAGTGTGACAAAGGACACCTAAAGTTAATAGTGTGACAAAGGACACCTAAAGTGAAGTGTGTGACAAAGGACACCTAAAGTGAATAGTGTGACAAAGGATACCTAAAGTGAATAGTGTGACAAAGGACACCTAAAGTGAATAGTGTGACAAAGGACACCTAAAGTGAATAGTGTGACAAAGGACACCTAGTGAAGTGTGTGACAAAGGACACCTAAAGTGAATAATGTGACAAAGGACACCTAAAGAAAATAGTGTGACAAAGGACACCTAAAGTGAATAGTGTGACAAAGGACACCTAAAGTGAAGTGTGTGGCAAAGGACACCTAAAGTGAATAGTGTGACAAAGGACACCTAAAGTGAATAGTGTGACAAAGGACACCTAAAGTGAATAGTGTGGCAAAGGACACCTAAAGTGAATAGTGTGACAAAGGACACATAAAGTGAATAGTGTGACAAAGGACACCTAAAGTTAATAGTGTGGCAAAGGACACATAAAGTGAAGTGTGACAAAGGACACCTAAAGTGAATAGTGTGACAAAGGACATCTAGTGAAAAGTGTCGCAAAGGACACCTAAAGTGAATAGTGTGACAAAGGACACCTAAAGTGAATAGTGTGACAAAGGACACCTAAAGTGAATAGTGTGACAAAGGACACCTAAAGTGAATAGTGTGGCAAAGGACACCTAAAGTGAATAGTGTGACAAAGGACACCTAAAGTTAATAGTGTGACAAAGGACACCTAAAGTGAATAGTGTGACAAAGGATACCTAAAGTGAATAGTGTGACAAAGGACACCTAAAGTGAATAGTGTGACAAAGGACACCTAAAGTGAATAGTGTGACAAAGGACACCTAGTGAAGTGTGTGACAAAGGACACCTAAAGTGAATAATGTGACAAAGGACACCTAAAGAAAATAGTGTGACAAAGGACACCTAAAGTGAATAGTGTGACAAAGGACACCTAAAGTGAAGTGTGTGACAAAGGACACCTAAAGTGAATAGTGTGACAAAGGACACCTAAAGTGAATAATGTGACAAAGGACACCTAAAGTGAATAGTGTGACAAAGGACACCTAAAGTGAATAGTGTGACAAAGGACACCTGGTAAAGTGTGTGGCAAAGGACACCTAAAGTGAATAGTGTGACAAAGGACACCTAGTGAAGTGTGTGACAAAGGACACCTAAAGTGAATAGTGTGACAAAGGACACCTAAAGTGAATAGTGTGACAAAGGACACCTAGTGAAGTGTGTGACAAAGGACACCTAAACTGAATAGTGTGACAAAGGACACCTAAAGTGAATAGTGTGACAAAGGACACCTAAAGTGAAGTGTGTGACAAAGGACACCTAAAGTGAATAGTGTGACAAAGGACACCTAAAGTGAATAGTGTGACAAAAGACACCTACAGTGAATAGTGTGACAAAGGACACCTAAAGTGAATAGTGTGACAATGGACACCTAAAGTGAAGTGTGACAAAGGACATCTAGTGAAATGTGTGGCAAAGGACACCTAAAGTGAATAGTGTGACAAAGGACACCTAAATTGAATAGTGTGACAAAGGACACCTAAAGTGAATAGTGTGACAAAGAACACCTAAAGTGAATAGTGTGACAAAGGACACCTATGGTGAATAGTGTGACAAAGGTCACCTAAAGTGAATAGTGTGACAAAGGACACCTAAAGTGAATAGTGTGACAAAGGACACCTAAAGTGAATATGTGACAAAGGACACCTAAAGTGAATATGTGACAAAGGACACCTAAGTGAATAGTGTGACAAAGGACACCTAAAGTGAATAGTGTGACAAAGGACACCTAAAGTGAATAGTGTGACAAAGGACACCTAAAGTGAATAGTGTGACAAAGGAACCTAAAGTGAATAGTGTGACAAAGGACACCTAAAGTGAATAGTGTACAAAGGACACCTAGTGAATGTGTGACAAAGGACACCTAAAGTGAATAGTGTGACAAAGGACACCTAAAGTGAATAGTGTGACAAAGGACACCTAAATGAATGTGTGACAAAGGACACCTAAAGTGAATAGTGTGACAAAGGACACCTAAAGTGAATAGTGTGACAAAGGACACCTAAGTGATAGTGTGCAAAGGACACTAAGTGAATAGTGTGACAAAGGACACCTAAAGTGAATAGTGTGACAAAGGACACCTAAAGTGAATAGGTGGCAAAGGACACCTAAAGTGAATAGTGTGACAAAGACCTAAAGTAATAGTGTGACAAAGGACACCTAAAGTGAATAGTGTGGACAAAGGACACCTAAAGTGAATAGTGTGACAAAGGACACCTAAAGTGAATAGTGTGACAAAGGACACCTAAAGAATAGTGTGACAAAGGACACCTAAAGTGAATGTGTGACAAAGGACACCTAAAATGAATATGTGACAAGGACACCTAAAGTGAATAGTGTGACAAAGGACACTAAAGTGAATAGTGTGACAAAGGACACCTAAAGTAATGTGTGACAAGGACACTAAAGTGAAGTGTGACAAAGGACACCTAAAGTGAATAGTGTGACAAAGGACACCTAAGTGAATAGTGTGACAAAGGACACCTAAAGTGAATAGTGTGACAAAGGACAAAAAAAAAAAAAAAAAAAAAAAAAAAAAAAAAAAAAAAAAAAAAAAAAAAAAAAAAAAAAAAAAAAAAAAAAAAAAAAAAAAAAAAAAAAAAAAAAAAAAAAAAAAAAAAAAAAAAAAAAAAAAAAAAAAAAAAAAAAAAAAAAAAAAAAAAAATTTTTGAAGTGTGACAAAGGACACCTAAAGTGAATGTGTGACAAAGGACACCTAAAGTGAATAGTGTGACAAAGGACACCTAAGTGAATAGTGTGACAAAGGACACCTAAAGTGAATAGTGGACAAAGGACACCTAAAGTGAATAGTGTGACAAAGGACACCTAAAGTGAATAGTGTGACAAAGGACACCTAAAGTGAATGTGTGACAAAGGACACCTAAAGTGAATAGTGTGACAAAGGACACCTAAAGTGAATAGTGTGACAAAGGACACTAAAGTGAATAGTGTGACAAAGGACACCTAAAGTGAATAGTGGACAAAGGACACCTAAAGTGAATAGTGTGACAAAGGACACCTAAAGTGAATAGTGTGGACAAAGGACACCTAAAGTGAATAGTGTGACAAAGGGACACCTAAAGTGAATATGTGACAAAGGACACCTAAAGTGTGTGACAAAGGACACCTAAAGTGAATAGTGTGACAAAGGACACCTAAAGTGAATAGTGTGACAAAGGACACCTAAGTGAATAGTGTGACAAAGGACACCTAAAGTGAATAGTGTGACAAAGGACACCTAAAGTGAATGTGTGACAAAGGACACCTAAAGTGAATAGTGTGACAAAGGACACCTAAAGTGAATAGTGTGACAAAGGACACTAAAGTGAATGTGTGACAAAGGACACCTAAAGTGAATAGTGTGACAAAGGACACCTAAAGTGAATAGTGTGACAAAGGACACCTAAGTGAATAGTGTGACAAAGGACACCTAAAGTGAATAGTGTGACAAAGGACACCTAAAGTGAAGTGTGACAAAGGACACTAGTGAATAGTGTGACAAAGGACACCTAAAGTGAATAGTGTGACAAAGGACACCTAAAGTTGAATAGTGTGACAAAGGACACCTAAAGTGAATAGTGTGACAAAGGACACCTAAAGTGAATAGTGTGACAAAGGACACCTAGTGAATAGTGTGACAAAGGTCACCTAAAGTGAATAGTGTGACAAAGGACACCTAAAGTGAATAGTGTGACAAAGGACACCTAAAGTGAATAGTGTGACAAAGGACACCTAAAGTGAATAGTGTGACAAAGGACACCTAAAGTGAATAGTGTGACAAAGGACACCTAAAGTGAATAGTGTGACAAAGGACACCTAAAGTGAATAGTGTGACAAAGGACACCTAAAGTGAATAGTGTGACAAAGGACACTAAAGTGAATAGTGTGACAAAGGACACCTAAAGTGAATAGTGTGACAAAGGACACCTAAAGTGAAAGTGTGCAGACACTAAAGTGAAGTGTGACAAAGGACACCTAAGTGAATAGTGTGACAAAGGACACCTAAAGTGAAATAGTGTGACAAAGGACACCTAAAGTGAATAGTGTGACAAAGGACACCTAAAGTGAATAGTGTGACAAAGGACACCTAAAGTGAATAGTGTGACAAAGGACACCTAAAGTGAATAGTGTGACAAAGGACACCTAAAGTGAATAGTGTGACAAAGGACACCTAAAGTGAATAGTGTGACAAAGGACACCTAAAGTGAATAGTGTGACAAAGGACACCTAAAGTGAAGTGTGTGACAAAGGACACCTAAAGTGAATAGTGTGACAAAGGACACCTAAAGTGAATAGTGTGACAAAGGACACCTAAGTGAATAGTGTGACAAAGGACACCTAAAGTGAATAGTGTGACAAAGGACACCTAAAGTGAATAGTGTGACAAAGGACACCTAAAGTGAATAGTGTGACAAAGGACACCTAAAGTGAATAGTGTGACAAAACACCTAAAGTGAATAGTGTGACAAAGGGCACCTAAGAGTAAATGTGACAAAGGACACCTAAAGTGAATAGTGTGACAAGGACACCTAAAGTGAATAGTGTGACAAAGGACACCTAAAGTGAATAGTGTGACAAGGACACCTAAAGTGAATAGTGTGACAAAGGACACAGTGAAATGTTGTGCAAAGGACACCTAAGTGAATAGTGTGACAAAGGACACCTAAGTGAATAGTTGACAAAGACATAGTGAATGTTGCAAAGGACACTAAAGGAATTGAAAAGGACACCTAAAGTGAATAGTGTGACCAAAGAATAAGGAAAGTGTCAAAGGACACCTAAAGAATAGTGTGACAAAGGACACCTAAAGTGAATGTGTACAAAGGACATCAAAGTAAATAGTGTGCAAAGCACTAATAATGTGTCAAAGCCTAATGAATTGGACAAAGGCACGTAGTGACAAAGGACACCTAAAGTGAATAGTGTGACAAAGAACACCTAGTTGAATAGTGTGACAAAGGACACCTAAAGTGAATAGTGTGACAAAGGACACCTAAAGTGAATATGTGACAAAGGACACCTAAAGTGAATAGTGTGACAAAGGAAACCTAAAGTGAAGTGTGACAAAGGACACCTAAAGTGATAGTGTGACAAAGGACACCTAAAATGAAGTGTGTGACAAAAGACACCTAATTAATAGTGTGCAAGGACACTAAGTGAGTGTTGACAAAGGACACCTAAAGTGAATAGTGTGACAAAGGACACCTAAAGTGAATAGTGTGACAAAAGACACCTAAATGAAAGTGTCCAAAGGACACCTAAAGTGAATAGTGTGACAAAGGACACCTAAAGTGAATAGTGTGACAAAGGACACTAAAGTAATAGTGTGACAAAGACACCTAAAGTGAATGTGACAAAGGACACCTAAAGTGAATAGTGTGACAAAGGACACCTAAAGTGAATAGTGTGACAAAGGACACCTAAAGTGAATAGTGTGACAAAGACACCTAAGTGAATAGTGTGACAAAGGACACCTAAAGTGAATAGTGTGACAAAGGACACCTAAAGTGAATAATGTGACAAAGGACACCTAAAGTGAATAGTGTGACAAAGGACACCTAAAGTGAAAGTGTGACAAAGGACACCTAAAGTGAATGTACAAAGACACTATGAATGTGTGACAAAGGACACCTAAAGTGAATAGTGTGACAAAGGACACCTAAAGTGAATGTGTGACAAAGGACACCTAAAGTAATAGTGTGACAAAGGACACCTAAAGTGAATGTGTGACAAAGGACACCAAAGTGAAGTGTGACAAAGGACACCTAAAGTGAATAGTGTGACAAAGGACACTAAAGTAATAGTGTGACAAAGGACACCTAAAGTGAATAGTGTGACAAAGGACACCTAAAGTGAATAGTGTGACAAAGGACACCTAAAGTAATAGTGGACAAAGGACACCTAAAGTGAATAGTGTGACAAAGGACACCTAAAGTGAAGTGTGACAAAGGACACTCTAAGTGAATAGTGTGCAAAGAACACCTAAGTGAATGTGTGACAAAGGACACCTAAAGTGAAGTGTGTGACAAAGGACACCTAAAGTGAATAGTGTGAACAAAGGACACCTAAAGTGAATAGTGTGACAAAGGACACCTAAAGTGAAGTGTGACAAAGGACACCTAAAGTGAATAGTGTGGACAAAGGAACCTAAAGTGAATAGTGTGACAAAGGACACCTAAAGTGAATAGTGTGACAAAGGACACCTAAAGTGAATAGTGTGACAAAGGACACCTAAAGTGAATAGTGTGACAAAGGACACCTAAAGTGAATAGTGTGACAAAGGACACCTAAAGTGAATAGTGTGACAAAGGACACCTAAAGTGAATAGTGTGACAAAGGACACCTAAAGTGAATAGTGTGACAAAGGACACCTAAAGTGAATAGTGTGACAAAGGACACCTAAAGTGAATAGTGTGACAAAGGACACCTAAAGTGAATAGTGTGACAAAGGACACCTAAAGTGAATAGTGTGACAAAGGACACCTAAAGTGAATAGTCGTGACAAAGGACACCTAAAGTGAATAGTGTGACAAAGGACACCAAAGTGAATAGTGTGACAAAGGACACCTAAAGTGAATAGTGTGACAAAGGACACCTAAAGTGAATGTGTGACAAAGGACACCTAAAGTGAATAGTGTGACAAAAGACACCTAAAGTGAATAGTGTGACAAAGGACACCTAAAGTGAATAGTGTGACAAAGACACCTAAAGTGAAGTGTGTGACAAAGGACACCTAAAGTGAATGTGTGACAAAGGACACCTAAAGTGAATAGTGTGACAAAGGACACCTAAAGTGAATGTGTGACAAAGGACACCTAAAGTGAAGTGTGTGACAAAGGACACCTAAAGTGAATAGTGTGACAAAGGACACCTAAAGTGAATAGTGTGACAAAGGACACCTAAAGTGAATAGTGTGACAAAGGACACCTAAAGTGAATAGTGTGACAAAGGACACCTAAAGTGAAGTGTGTGACAAAGGACACCTAAAGTGAAGTGTGTGACAAAGGACACCTAAAGTGAATAGTGTGACAAAGGATACCTAAAGGGAATAGTGTGACAAAGGACACCTAAAATGAATAGTGTGACAAAGGACACCTAAAGTGAAGTGTGACAAAGGACACCTAAAGTGAATAGTGTGACAAAGGACACCTAAAGTGAATAGTGTGACAAAGGACACCTAAAGTGAATAGTGTGACAAAGGACACAAAGTGAATAGTGTGACAAGGACACCTAAAGTGAATAGTGTGACAAAGGACACCTAAAGTGAATAGTGTGACAAAGGACACCTAAAGTGAATAGTGTGACAAAGGACACAAAGTGAATAGTGTGACAAAGGACACCTAAAGTGAATAGTGTGACAAAGGCACAACAGACTTGCTGTCTGTGTTACAATATACTCATAGACAAAACAAAAAGCACTGGAAAAGAAACTTTTGTCAACTTCACAGACTATAGCAAAGCATTTGACAGCGTCATTCATCTCCACCTGTTCAACGTAATGGTCAAAATGGGCTTTCCAACACATCTCATTTTGTCAACTGCCTCATTATATGAAGACCAAAAGGCTACAGTTTGATGGAACAATCAGAAATGTGAATTCTTCAACATCCACTGGGGAGTTAGACAAGGTTGTATCCTCACACCGTATCTCGTTTAACATCTACATGGAACAAGTCATGAGAGATGCTGATACAGAAGGTACAGGCATAAAGATGGGAGGGAAAAAACTTACAAACCTGCACTATGCCTATGATACTGTGCTATAAGCAGCCAACATTACCAGTATGAAAAGAATTCTATACAAGGTGGATACAGCAGGCAAGAAGGCTGGTCTTAACTTCAATGCCCAGAAAACAAAAGTGCTACATATCAAAGGCAAAGACACTGAAAACAATTATGACATCTTAATTAACAAAGTTCTTTCAGAAAATGTTAAGGATTTCAAACATGTTGGTTCTGTAATAACTGATGATGGAACCTGCTCCAAGGACATCAAAATAAGAATTGGAATGGACTACCGACTGGAAGGTTGTGGGTTCGAATCCCCATCAGTACCTTCAACAACAACAAAATCATTGTGGGATTTTTCAGCTCTAACCAGCTCCTACCCAGAGTTGGGTGTGCTATGGGCTCATTGGGAAGACTGGAACCACACGGTCGAGTCTCATCCACTTCACGGATGCGTCACTGAGGGTGTTGCTCAAATCTTCTGACCAGCACCGCAGCTGTCTGTATCTCTCAGGCCTGGTTGACGCCAGGATATATTATGATAGTAAGCGTAGAGTACAGCCCTGTCACGCAGTCTCAATCCTAGAAGGAACTCCATAGCATCATGATCATCATCCACATCGACATCATCATCATCAAATAATAAAAACTGTTTCAGCTTCTGTGGCCATTAAAGTGGCGCAGAAAATGGTACCAAAAAAAAAAAAAAAAAAGGTGAGCACAAAGGTAATTTCCCTGAGTGCAATGATCCTGAAAAAAATTAAATTAAATTAAAAAAAATAATAATAAAAAAAACAACAGGAATGGCAAGGCAAAAAATGGCCCAATTCAACATCATCTAGGAAGATGGAGGCATACCATCATCATCATCAAGTGCCTTGCCACGTGGCGTTGACAATCATGGCCCTCCATATGTTTCTATCCCTTATTGCCGCAAGCACATCTTCCACCCTTTTGGTCTTCAGCCACTCTGCAAGACTGTCCAATATTTTTTCCGTGGGTCTACCTGGTGCTCTCTTTCCCTCCAGCTTTCCTGTTGTGACCAGGTGCTCCAATTCCTCTTTCCTCATAAAATGGCCTATAATGTTGCCTGTCTTTTCCTAATCTTCCTTAGGAATGGTCTTTTTGTGTCTGCCTTCATCAAGACTGCCTCGTTTGTTTTCTTTGTTGTCCATAGAACTCTCAACATTCTTCTTAGTAGCTACTCCAAACAGCGTGCATCAGGCGGAAAGTCTGCAGATTTGACCTACTTTTTTGTGTTTTTCAAATCGTCATATTTTGCGATGTATGAAAGAAAATGTAATAAAATCTGCTACAATAAAAAGATTGGTGTTTTATTGTTTGAATTATGTACTTGTTTAGACTAATACTCATCTTAGTATATGTTTTTTAACGTATTAATTCGCCCTACCCTGCGGCTGGCGGTCTTGACGTAACGCCAATTGTCTTCTGTTTACACTACCCTAACTTAATTCTCTGTCGCATCGTGTGAGTGGCTAGATCTAATATCGCCCAATGAAATGAAAGAAGACATCCAGAGCCTCATTTTCATGCCCGTTTCATCATGATCCATATGGTGAAAGTGTAAAAATTCAAGCAGTGAAATGTTCAAAGTGTATTTTCTGCTACAAAGACCTGATTGCCCACGCTCACAATACATCAGTTTGTAGATCAGACTTCCATCTACAATATTTGTACAAAAGTTGTTTCATTATCACCTCCACACGAAGCGGCAAGCGATAAAAGAGACAAAGTGTACCGCTCTTCACGAACACTGTTAGCCGCCATGGCTGATTTTGTAGAAAGATTGTATATTGGACAGATGTTGGAGGTGAAGCAGAATGGCATCTGCGCGTCAGTCCAGTACCTAACAGGTCAGGGGTCACAAGGACCGTTTCTGCTGGCCTTCACGGGAGGATATTTTAGAAAACACACATGCTGAAGATGTTTTCTACTGGGGTTTTGATTGTCTTCCAGTGACTAATGATGGTCGAATCTGGCGAGATGATGATGTGGAGCAAATCACCGCTGCATACACAAAAGTGTCATCTGTCTACAGCGAGTAAGCAAACTGCCACAAAGCAAGCGGTATGGCTGACATATATGCCACCATCCATGTTATTACAAATGCACCAAGTATCCCTTGTTGATTCCTGGGATTCTGACCTGTTAATTGCAAGTGACAGATCTCAGCTAGTTACAGTATATCACACTTCAGTCAGTTAAAACTCAGACTGTTTATCTTTTCAGAGCATAGTGGCCAGAACTGCTGTCTAGTCTGCTCACATTCATTCTGTTTCAGTGAACTCCCAAGTACAGAACAAAAATGTTACTTAGTTGAAGCTACTGCAAGTCACACTTGAGACTGTGGTTTATCCATCTAAAGTGCAGTGGCTACAGCAGCATCACCTTGCCATGTTGTGATGAATCCTGTGTGCTGTTAATGGAAATTTTGGGGCTTTTTAGTCCACACATATTCATTACACGATGATCTCTGGACAGGAACAATGATAGCCATGCAAATTGTGATATTGGTCATCTACTGCTTTAGATATTGACTGGCACTTGAAGTCAAGACACTATCCAGATGGGTGACAGAGTTTTGCGATTTGTGAGTATTAAAAAAATCATTAATCAATGTCAAATAACTGTGTATTGTTTCATTTTTAGTTTTGAAAGTGTGCCGGTTGAGTGCGTCTTTTTCGTTTTGTTTTTTTTGTTTTTTTTTTGCTGATTCCAGTGATACCAAAACCATTTTTCTAGCTCAATGGAAAGCAAAGTTATGAAAATGTGTCTCCGGCGTGTTTTTGTGTTATACTTTGTATCAGTTGGGCACTGGCAAAACCCCTGATATTTCTGGTTTTTGATGGCAAATTTTATCACTTTCCCTTTGTAAGATCTATCTGAAAAAAATCATCATCATCTATGCATCAGGAATGTCAAGAAAAATGCAAAACTGATCAGGAAAAACACATCAGTTTTGTTGTATAGCCTGCTGAAAATGACAATTTCATTAATTTGCGTTTTGGTGCAGAAATGCACATGAAAATTAAATCTTTAAAAATTCCTAACGTTTTTCCTAATCAAGATACAGAAATGATGTTGGTATCATTAAAATCACAATGAAAAGATCTGTTTATTGATGATAATTTCAAAAATCTACAGGTAAATCACAAAATCTGTTTGGAGTAGCTATTCTTAAAAGTTAAAAACCACATCTCGGCTGCCTCAATCTTGTTCTGGCTTTGCTTGTTGACTGTCCACGTCTCACAACCGTGTACTGTAACATTATCGGTTCAACATAACATTCAAGAACTCTCTTCTTGATGTTAATTTATAGGCATTTGACGAATTTTCATCTTCTTGAATACTGTTTTGCCTTGGCCGATTCTCATGATTACTATGACTTCAGTCTTCTTGCTATTTAGCTCCAACCCCTTATTTTTGCTTTTTATAAATCTGCATTATATTCACAAGATTTTACAGGTCCCTTTCATGTTCTAAAATGAGCATGGCGTCCTCTGCATAGCAAATATTATTTCTCCTCCAACCTTTAATTGAGGGCATTCTTCTAGGTGTAGCCGTGTGGTGTGCACGGCCACACAGGTTTCTCATGATGGTTTCGCTGTAAAGTGTCTTAACTTTACAGCAAAAATCTTACAAAGCATCACAAATTCTTGAAGTTCTTGAAGTTTCCAATCAGTTGACCACTGATAAGTATTCCAGATTTTACAACAAAGATGGTGCATTGCTTTTAGACCTTTTCCAACATGTTTTAACAATTCTCCTGGAATGTTATCATTTCCTGGTGATTTTCTTGCTTTTAAGTGCTTGGTGGCTGCTTCAATTGTGTCCCTGGATTGGTACTAAAAAAAACTGACGTCGCTCACTGCCCAGCCCTCCCTGATCTACACCGATTTATCTTTAAAATCGATGGACGTGTAGAAATCAGGGGAACGACGATGTCGCCCAGACCTGCGTTCTCGCGGTGTTGCTGCAAGCGTTGGCGCAGGCCCAGGGCTGGGGTCCTGAAGTGGCGCAGGAGGAAGTGGAGAAGGTAGCTCCACTTGTGGCAATACCTCAGGTTCCACCGTGGGTGGTGGAGTGACACTTGCCTCAAAAAGTGGTGAAGCAAGCAGAGGATGACACTGGCGGACCGCCCTGCGCAGAGGACCCCGTGCAGCCGGCACATGTTCGTGCTGAACATGTGGGGTGCGAGGGGGCCGCTCTTTACGGCGCAGGGGGACCTCCACCTCCCGGGACACCTCAGCACATGGCAGACTTGGGGCAGCTCGTGCCTCCTGTCCCTCTCTATTTACTTTTCTCTTTTTTGGAGGGTCGGGGGTTGAAATGTGATGCGGGCGAAAAGTCTCAGAAGAGGCCACAGGTTGGGCGGTAGAGTCAGATAGGCGGAGGCGCTTAGGTGGTCGCGCGACAGGAGAAGGAAGAGTCGGAGCAGAAGGGCCAGCAACAGGTCGGACAGCAGGAGTGTCAGAAGATGGAGCAGGAAGGACAGAGGGTTCAGGAGAGAACGTTGAAGAAGAAGAGGACGACAGAGAGAACACATCAGCAGGGCGCTTACGTGACGTCTTTGGTCTGCAGACAGGAGCAGCTTCTGTCCCCAGGACTCGGCCAGCGTCCCTGCAACATCTACATGGAATTGGTAAATAGCATCTAAGTTGCCTACGTTTTTTTATCTCATCTGACTGAATGGTACAGGACACAGAATAGGTCTTATGGCTAGTCTCCTCAATGGTAAAAGTATGTTTTACGCTACCTGTGCTAGATTTTTGTTTGACTCTGTCAATAGCGCTCAGGACCCAATCGTCGTCTGGATTGCCTGTAACGATGCCCCTGACCCATTTCATTAACCTATTCATACCTTCCACTCTGTTCCTGAAACACGCACTCTCGCCGTTCTCACCCTCGTCCCATCTCTTCATCCACGCACGCCCAGTTCTCAGGTGAGAATATCCCGTCTCTGCAACATTCAAGTGAGACAAGCTCAGCATGGAAAGAATGGAACTGCAAAAATGCACATCACAGTAATGTTTTACAAACGAATGTGCAGGATGAATACGTTTCAAATAACATGTAAAATGTGCATTTATTGTACTTGTCTTTCTCTCCCCTCCACCCAACATTATTCACTGAATAATTATACATCATTCTTGTACACCTCTGTTCTCCACCCAACATTATTCACTGAATAATTATACATCATTCTTGTACACCTCTGTTCTCCACCCAACATTATTCACTGAATAATTATACATCATTCTTGTACACCTCTGTTCTCCACCCAACATTATTCACTGAATAATTATACATCATTCTTGTACACCTCTGTTCTCCACCCAACATTATTCACTGAATAATTATACATCATTCTTGTACACCTCTGTTCTCCACCCAACATTATTCACTGAATAATTATACATCATTCTTGTACACCTCTGTTCCAAACTCACTTGGACTCACTGCACATGACATATATACAAGACACAGAGTGTAATACATACACAAGTATTTGTATTGGACTCACTACACATGACATATACTCCTAATCATAATTTAAGGGCCACTTCTTCCTTCCTCTCTAATTTTAAGTTGAAATAATTGACAATGTTTAGAATTGATTCTATGTTTTATTTCATCATTTCCACACCTGTTTTGGAAAAAGAAATTAGCACAATGACCCATTAGTGAACAGCACATGCATTTAAAGGAACATCCCCCCCTTTTCAAAAAACAGAAAGTGTCAGATTTGGCCAATCTGTTTTCAATATCGCGTGTGTCCGCCCCGAGCCTGGATGCATGCTTCACAGCGCCGATGCATCGACCCCACAAGGGTACGGAGTGTGTCCTGAGGGATGGCCGCCCACTCGATCTGCAGGATGTCGACCAGCCTGGCCAGGGTGCCCGGTGGGGGGTGGTTGTCCCTGATACGCCTCCCGAGCACATCCCAGAGGTGTTCAATTGGGTTCAGGTCAGGTGAGCACGCTGGCCAGGCCATACGGACGACTTCATGCTGCTCCAGGAAGTCGGTCACAAGGCGTGCTCAATGCGCAGGTGCATTGTCGTCCTGGAAGATGGCGCCTTGACCAAGGTCCACAAGCGCAGGCAGTGCCACGGCCGCCAGAACATCGTCCCGGTACCGGACCCCGTTCAGGATGCCGTCAATGGGGAGCAGGGGGGTCCGGGTACCACGGCTCATGCCACCCCACACCATCACCGACCCGCCGCCGTACCGGTTATGCTCTTGGACAGTGGCGTCAGCGAACCTCTCCCCTTGACGTCGCCACACCCGAGCCCGGCCATCGTTAAAGGTCAGGGTGAACCTGGACTCATCCGAAAACAAGACCCGGGCCCACTGTTGCCTTGTCCAGGTCACGTGCTCCCTGGCCCAGGTCATGTGGCGCACTCTGTTGACCGGTGACAGCACGGGTCTCCGTGACCTCAAGTTTGCCTCATGTAGCCGTCTTCTCACCGTGCTGCAGCTGATGTTAGCACCTGTTGCGTCCCTCAGCTGACCCCTCAAGGTCACCGCAGTGGATGCCCTTTCCCTCAGGACGGAGAGGGCAAGGTAGCGGTCTTGCTGTCTTGTCGTTACTCTGGGTCGACCCGTGTGACGCCTTTCCTGGACTGCTCCAGTCTCATTGAAGCGCTCCAGCAGTCTCTGGATTGTGGAATGCGACACTTCAAGTCGTCTAGCAACTTCCCGCTGCGCTAGGCCTTCATCAAGCAGAGCGAGGGCTCTCCCCCGCTGCTCATCCGTCATCCGTCGTCTTGCAAGCATGGTTAAAACGAACCAAGAACGGGTCCTTTTTATCCTCGTCTGCGGGCAACTTTGGATGGAGTAGTGTTCAAAAAGGGCTTGCCTTGCACGTGCAAAGCGAATTTTGTCGCTACCTTGCCTGCGTCGTCAGAGAGACCCTGCTGAAGATTCGACAATTTCGTGTGGAAATTGTCTTCCTTGGGCCGCCCATTGCAAATCGGCAAATCCCCAAACACGTGCCAAAAGGAAACTGCAATGTTGTCTGAGCTCTTATCCATTCAGTTACGGCAACGAATTGGAGAAAAGAGTAAGAGAAAATAGGTTATTTCTCCTTTCAAAAATTGACTCAAAAACGTTCCTGGCCCTTCAATAATGACGTGTAGTATATATACAAGACACAGACTGTAATACATACACAAGTATTTGTATTGACTCACTGCACATGACATATATACAAGACAGAGTGTAATACATACACAAGTATTTGTATTGGACTCAGTGCATATGACATATTATATATACAAGACACAGAGTGTAATACATACACAAGTATTTGTATTGACTCAGTGCACATGACATATATACAAGACACAGAGTGTAATACATACACAAGTATTTGTATTGACTCACTGCACATGACATATATACAAGACACAGACTGTAATACATACACAAGTATTTGTATTGACTCAGTGCACATGACATATATACAAGACACAGTGTAATACATACACAAGTATTTGTATTGGACTCACTGCATATGACATATATACAAGACACAGTGTAATACATACACAAGTATTTGTATTGACTCACTGCATATGACATATATACGAGACACAGAGTGTAATACATACACAAGTATTTGTATTGGACTCATTGCATATAAGTAATCCAAACTGACGCCATTGGGCTGTCCGCTTACCAGACTGACCTACTTTTTCGCCTGTCTTTCCTCATCAATATCTTCACAACCATTAAATTAAATGAAATAAAGTTATTACAACAAATAGTTTGTTCATTATCAAATATGTGTGTGTAGTAATTTAAATCTGAAATGATTACGTGCGGTAATAAAATGATCTCAGAGCGGCAACAGTAACGCCGTGCCAAGCCACGGCTGAAAATTTCACCTGCAACTGACCGTAATACCATGTGTGCTGAAAGCTCTCTTGGTTCGCGTTTGAGACTTATTTAGCTAAAAATAACCTTGACCAATCAAAAGAGGGGATTCCGAGCCTCATTCTTGTGCCAAATTCATTCGTCAACATGTAAGCTTTGTTTCAAAAATTGTCTTCGAAAATGTTTGGAGCGGATTTTAACACAGTATACCTGAAGCAATCAGCTCAATAAATAAGCATTTTAAAGATCAAAGATCGGTCTGTTTAATGGTGGAAATACAACCAAGCGATATTTGAATCGCGACAACTGATTCGATTTTGTGCCACACGCTCAATCTGCCATGACTGACGCAAGCGTGGACTCCGGTGCCTACGCCGTCGGACAACCAGTCCTGTCCATCGGTATTTATGTGCTTCCGATTTATGGTTGAATCAACTTGATGGTAAGTTTAAAGTCTAGTTATTCTATTTTTTTAAGTTTAGTAATGGGAATTTAGTGTTTACAAGCAAAGCACTAATGTAACATACTGGCGTCGGCAATGAAAACAAAGCTTCGAAAGCTGGCATTTCTGGTTAGGTGGGTGAGGTTGTATGGTCTTGTGACTCACAATCAGTTATATTTGTGAGAGAACTATAATTTTTGGTTTGATGTCAAGTCTTTATGATTCTCAGGATACTTTTTATGATGAGTTTTTATGCGTATATTTTACGAAAAACGGAAAACTACAACGTCACGTGACCAGTCAACCTCACGTATTTTTTGATGAATGCTAAAATCATGACACTGTCACTGTATGACTGTCGAATTGTATAGCACAATGTACCGCAATCGACAATATTATGTTAGTAACATGATAAGACTGTTTAAAAGTTAAACATCAACATGTCAAAAATTGCTGTCAGCCAATGCAGGGAAATATCTATCACTTTAAAAGATCATTAAGCTTTCTAGTCTTTTAGTATCTGTTTTAGATGTACTTTCACTTTCACATTGTTTTTTATCCCTCCATATATATGCCATCACTTTAAATTATGCAGGCTGTCACATATAACAGTTAATACACATGGTATACAAAGATAGATAAGCTCACACATATACACACACACATGCGCGCGCATACACACACACACACCTCTTCTAGTCGGGACTGTTTAGAACGGTTATATGTCTATTTGCAGCTAAACATGATGATGTCTATAAAGAACTCAGGAGAAGCTTCCTACCACAGGGAAGAGGCAGACTACCTGATCCACCTAAAGTGGATCTCACCAAAAGATTGTTGCTACTACTCACACCTCTTCCACTTCTCCTCAACACCTTCCACCTGTACGGTTTTAAATAGTTTATTGTTTTAATGCCATTTTTCGGCAGAATGTGTTTAAAACAATTTAAACGTTATTCCAGATCAGATGTTAACTTTCTGTAGAAATTGTGACTTTATTCAAAATGAAGAGTATTTTTTGCATCAAGTTATTCTACACTTAAATTGCAAAAAAACAAAAAAACAAAAAAACAAAAAATGTTTGCATTCTCTCTCTCCCTCTGCTTTCCCTCTCTCTCTCTTACAGTTACACACACACATTGTCACTAATATGTGCGTGCATGTGCATGTGCATGTGCGTGTGTGTGTGTGTGTGTGTGTGCGTGTGTGTGTGTGTGTGTTGCAGGTTGCTGGTTGGTTTGAAACAATGTTTCCTTCTGTCAGTTATTGAGCAAGCCGAGTGGCATAATGGACCACCTCTTTAAAAGAATCAAGGACACGGCTGAAGGTGGTTCGCAGGAGAAAGAACTTCATTTCTGCAAACTTCTGTTGACTCTGACTTTGTGTCATTGTCTTCGAGCAAGCGTGGACTCAAACAAGGACAACTTATTTCCCATGATTTAACAAAGTTGACACAGTCATCCAAACCTCTGAGTCTTAGACAGGAAATTATTGTGGATTTGGAACACTTCTATAGTACAAAAAAATTGAGAAGACAAGAACACATTGTCCATTTAAAAATAAAAGAAATATTACTTGAAAACAATTGATTAAAGCAGTTGAAGGAGGCCAAATTGGCACAGCAGAAGGCAGATATCATCAGGCTTGTCTTAGCCCATGGTGGGCCATGTCACAGAAGAAATGATGTCATCCACCTTATCAGAAGACATAAAAGAATTGGAGAATCTATTGCCAAAGTGAAAAAAAATTTGTCAGGGATGAAATTCACCACCAAAAATCTGTTGTAATTAAAAAAGAAACATCGAAGCTGACTGGCACCCTAAAAGGTTTGCAAAATCACCTGAAAGTCATCTTTCACTGCCTGAAGATACTGCTCCTGTTGAAATCGGACTGATGTTGGAAGACTCTGAAAAGGAAATATCCGTTACTGATCCCAGTGCTTTGGAACAAGTTGAAGACTCTTCTGGGACTGATGAAGACAAGCAACCATCAGAGTTGTAACCCTTTCATTTTACAACTCAAGGTCAGTGGGTTGACGTTTTCTACAGTGAAAATTGCTTCATTGGTCAAATCCAAGAGGTGAAGAAGAATGGTGAGGAAAGTACTGTCCAGTTCATGGAACAGATGCATGGCCGAAAAGACCTTTTCAGATGGCCAAGATGTGAAGATGTGGCTGATGTGAGTGCTCAGTACATATTCCAGTGGGACTTTGATAACCTACCAGTCAGCACTGATAACAGAATTTGGCAGGTGGCTGTCGTCTACACCACTGCTTCGGCCTACGCCAGAATTTCCCAACACTAACTTCCACCACAGCATCCATATAATATATATAGTTTGATCATCTGTGAAGGCATATATTTCAATTCTACTCGTTCTGCAGATTCCATTGATATAAAATACTTTTCTGTGGGTCAATTCTGAGCTGAGATATGAATGTCCTGATTTACCCAATTAACGTTTACACGCGTCATTAAACTGTGGATGCAATTTAGCCTTTTTTTTAAATACTTTTGATGCTCATCAATTGGCTATAAATGGTATGACATGTCAGGAAAAAATTCAGCTAATAATATATGTTATAGTGAACAGATTTCCAGCAAGAAAGTTAAACTTTGTGCTATATAATTATATTCAATTATTCAGATGTGTAAACATAGACATTTATGCTAATTTGAGAGGTGTACGAAAATATGTACCAAAAATAAATTATTCAAAAAATCGTAACTTGCTTATAAGTTGTCGTACAAGAACAATAATTATATCACTGGAATCAGAAGAAAAAAAAGTTCTGTAAGAATACAATTTTATTTTTACTTTCTACAACTTCAAAAATCAGTTTGGAGTACCTACTGCATATGACATATATACAAGGCACAGCGTGGAATACATACACAAGTATTTGTATTGGACTCTTTGAACAGGACACACTTACAAGACACAGAGTTTAATACATACACAATTATCTGTATATCACACACACACACACACACACACACACACATACACACACACACACACACAGACACACAGACACACACACACACACACACACACACACACACACACACACACACACACACACATTTCTTGTATAGCGTTATTCTCTAAACTCTTTGGGACTCCCTATGCTTTACACATTTTACAAGACACAGATTTTAATGTATACATAATACAAAAACAATGTCTCACACACATACACATTTCTTGCATAACCCTACACAGAAATGTTATTATAACTATAGTTCAGACTACGGAAGTGACCACATTTTTATTAACATCTACGGAACTAACAAAGATAATCCCATATTTTATACCACATTAAAAGAATATCTATCAAATTTTGAGTGCTCTAATATCATTTCAGCGGGTGACTGGAATCTTGGCTCAGACCCCTCATGTGACTATGATAACTACAGAAATATAAACAATCTCAATGATAACTACAGACATAATTATACACAATCTCCATGATAACTACAGGCACACAAACAATTTCCATGATAACCACAGACATATAAACAATCTCCAGGCACAATGGACAATTCAGCAAATGATGAATGAGTCAACTTCTGTGATATCTGACCAGATTCAAACCCAGAATGTTACAGATACATGGCGTAGGCAAAACCCATTTCACCAAAGTAGGCTGGACTTTTTCTTGATCTCGGTTAACACTGCCCCTTATGTAGGTGATGCTGACACAGTCTGTGGATAACACTGCCCCTTATGTAGGTGATGCTGACACTGTGAATAACACTGCCCCTTATGTAGGTGATGCTGACATAGTTTGTGGATAACACTGCCCCTTATGTAGGTGATGCTGACATAGTTTGTGGATAACACTGCCCCTTATGTAGGTGATGCTGACATTGTGAATAACACTGCCCCTTATGTAGGTGATGCTGACACTGTGAATAACACTGCCCCTTATGTAGGTGATGCTGACATTGTGGATAACACTGCCCCTTATGTAGGTGATGCTGACACTGTGGATAACACTGCCCCTTATGTAGGTGATGCTGACATAGTTTGTGGATAACACTGCCCCTTATGTAGATGATGCTGACATTGTGAATAACTGCCCCTTATGTAGGTGATGCTGACACTGTGGATAACACTGCCCCTTATGTAAGTGATGCTGACATTGTGGATAACACTGCCCCTTATGTAGGTGATGCTGACACAGTGTGTGGATAACACTGCCCCTTATGTAGGTGATGCTGACATTGTGGATAACACTGCCCCTTATGTAGGTGATGCTGACACTGTGGATAACACTGCCCCTTATGTAGGTGATGCTGACATACTTTGTGGATACAGAACTGACCTTTTAACTACCACTCTATGAAATTTGAACAACTACTAAAACGTAAGACTTTCTGGAAACTTAACACATTATTGTTAAAAGGTAATGCACAGATGAGGTTAATGATCTTACTGGTTTGGTATTTAAACAATACGCACTTTTTCAATATGCACGAGAAACAATTGTACAAATCAAAAAAAGATTCACAATTTACAAATCCATGCAATCTATTTCTTGGATTTTTATTAATGAATTCAAGCCAAAATCAATCGTACAACCCCCAGTGAAAAACAAAAAAAGGAACACATGACGAAGAGAAAATTCTAGAAAGAGAAGCTGAAACTCCAGTTAGGGTGATAAATAGAAGCTATGATGATATAGTGTTACTGGAAATGAAAAATAAATTTAGTTTGAGAGTGATAAGATAAAAAAGATAAACAGAAGCTATGATAATACAGTGTTGCTGGAAATGAAAAGGGAAACCCTCAGAGTGCTAAGATAAAAAAATAAAAAAGATCATAAGGTGTAATTCTGCGTTCTAAAGCGAGATGGATTGCACAAGGAGAAATTTTGTTGTTTGTTTGTTATTTGGTGGACTTGAAAAAAGACATGTGAGCAAAAATATTTCCAAGTTATCAAACAGTAATGGCATCATGTTAACTGATTCAAATGATATTCCAAATGAGGTTAAAAGGTATTATGAAACTTTGACTTAAAAAAGAAAATGCTAAGAAGTTTCTGACAGTTAAAAATGTACCACAGTTAAGTGCACACGAAGCTGATAAATTCCATGAAAAAAATGTTGGCTCATGAAGCACAATTCACTCTTAAATGAAAAACTGTAAAAAGACACCAAAGCATATATAAAAACGGGCATAAATTACCTAAAATTGCTTCCGCATATCTCACCTCACTAGAGCCAAAATTCCACTTAATATACACTACGCACAAAAAGTTAAGGATCACTTGCACAAAAATTCATAACTTTCAAAATAAGAAAGCCAATGCGTTGAAGTTTGGCAAACATTTAATTCCATGCTTTAGTGATAACGATACACAATTGCCTTCAATTTCGAGCAATCGTTTGGTGTGTACATTTGATCAAAGTGGATACGTATCGAAATTTGATTTCCCAAAGTCATTGAAATCACAAGACAGGGCATTCTGATGCTCCCAAAAGTTCAGTAATGCGTGTAACCGCCATGGCTGTTCTGGCACTCGACGCAGCGAGTCCTCATCGAGTTGACCAGGTTGGTGAAGATCCTCTGTGGAAGCGCCTGCCACTCAGCCTGCAGCATTTGGTAGAGGTGTTGGGCATCCCTGGGAGGGGGGTGGTTGCTCCTCACTTTGCGATCCAGCTCATCCCAGAGGTTCTCAATCGGGTTGAGATCGGGACTGCATGCTGGCCACTCCATTCTGTTGACTCCAGACTGCTGCAGGAAGTCGTTGACCACCCTTGCCCTGTGGGGGCGAGCGTTGTCATCCTGGTAGACAGCCGTCGGTCCCATCTGCTGCAGTGTAGGCACAGCCAGCGGTCGAAGGATCTCATCCCGGTATCGGAGGCCAGTCAGGTTACCCTGTACATGATACAAGGGTGTTCTGTGGTGAAGGCTGAAGGCCCCCCAGACCATTACAGAACCTCCACCAAAGGCTACCTTTTCTTGAACAGTGGTGTCAATAAAGCGTTGCCCTGGGCGCCTCCAGACCCTCAGTCGGCCGTCGTTGTGGTTCATGGTGAAGCGTGATTCATCACTGAACAGGACCTGGGACCATTGCTGATGTGTCCACCTCACGTGACGTCTGCAGAAGGCGCGGCGTGCTGCCCTATGGGCTGGAGTTAAGCGTGGCCGTACAGCTGGGCGACGAGAACGGAGGTTAAACCCATGAAGGCGGTTCCGTATGGTCTGCTGGCTGATGTTGATGTTAGTAGCCAACCTCAGCTGCCTTCGAATGATGCTGGAAGAGGCTGTTCTTGTCTGCAGGGCTTGTCGTTCAATGAGACGATCTTCACGTGGGTTTGTCTTCTTCGGTCGACCAGATCTGCGTCTTTCATGGACCCTCCCAGTGGCTGTGAAGCGTTGAATCAGTCTGACAATGACCGAGATGGACACCTGAAGTCGCCTGGCCACTTCTCGCTTGGGAGCACCATCTTGGAACCATGCAACAGCTCGTCCCCTCTCAAACTCGCTCAATTTTCGTCGTGGAGGCATTGTCAGATCAGGCCTACTACTGGTGGAATGTCTTCTTATAAAGCCAAGCAAGAGACAGCATCTCACACATAAACAGCAGTGCTTGCACGTGCATAATGGTTTTTCCATCTGGCTTGTGCAATGTGTTCAGGCAGAACGGTCCAAAACAAGGTCCTTTTTCGCAAGTTTCCGCTTTTCCGTTTGCGACCAAGCTCAGTAGTAGAGAATCCCGTGCAATTTTCGCACTAACACAACATCGCCCACTTACAGCTGAACAAGAATTCATAACAATTTGGCTGGACTGAGAAATAAATAACAGTAGCGAACTGAGTTTATTACGCACCTGTTTTCTCATAGTGATCCTTAACTTTTTGTGCGTAGCTTATGTGCCCAGTTATCAATCCTAAGAGAATGTATGCAAGACTTTATCACACATACAGGTGAATAGACCAGCAAGGCAGACAATGAAAGGAAGAGCTGACAGAAAGCAAAGGAACAAAGCAAAAACAAAGAGGATGACAGAAACGAGGAAATTTCTAGCACAGAATTTCCTGAAGTGGGGGGGGGGGGGAGACTAAACTGAAAGAGCCCCCAGCATCCCCAATGGCGGGGGGGGGGGGGAACGACTGTTATGATAAATGGGAGAATAAACTTAATAAAACAGTAAACTGGAATTTATGTTCAATAATATGATTCCAAATTAAGAGTAATGAATACAATTACAGCAACAAAGAATTGAAATGAGAATTGTAAACAATGAAAAAAGTACTTTCTGTGGTAGAAAAAAAGAAAATACTGAGCAAGTATTTTGGCACTGTAGTGTAATGTGGTTAAACGCTTTTGGAAAATTCTAGAATATCTTATCAATGGATGTCAAAATGTACATTATCTAATGTTTACAAAAAGCTCAATTCTCTCTGAAGTCAGACCCTAAACAAAAACAGCATTACTGATTTCATCCTATTTTCTTGCCAAATATTACAAATACAGGTGTAAACTTAAGTTATTGTTATTGTTATTGTTATTGTTATTGTTGCTTAAACTAAAGCCCAGCCAACTGTGTAGAGCCTTATCTGGGCTATAACTGCTTCAAAACATACAAAACAGGAAGAAGAAAAAAATTTAAATTAAGCACACATATCAATGCATTAGCGCACATAATCTAAGGACGTGCCCCTGGCACTGACCACTCTGTCCAATTTATCACACAGGCCATTGAAAAACATACCTAAATACAAATTTAAGCATACCTAAGGACACAAAAACATAAAAACAGGCCTAAATTACCTAGTAAAACTGCTTCCACATATCTCACCACACTAGAGCCAAAAATACACTTCATATATGTACACAAATATCAATCCTAAGAGAAAAGTACGCAAGACTTTATCAAACACATACAGGTGAATGGACCAGCAAGGCAGAAAATGATAGGAAGAAATGACAGAAAGCAAAGGAACAAGGCAGAAACAAAGAGAGTGACAGAAAGAAGAATATGTCCAGCACAGAATGTCCAGAAGGTGGGGATACTATTTATACTGAAAGAGCCCCCAGCATCCCCATGGAGGGTGGGTGTGTGTGTGTGTGTGTGTGTGTGTGTGTGTGTGTGGTGTGTGTGTGTGAACTAAGTACAGGCCAAACTGGAATAGCTGTCCCTAAACAAATGTTGCACAAACGATATATAAACTAAAGGAATACACTATATTATATATATATATATATATAGTGTGAAGGTCTATTTGATACAAAAGGAATTTACCTTCACATGGTACAATTACAGTCGTATAGTAACAGTTACAGTCATACACTATACAGTGACAGAAACATGAAGTGTTCAGTATACTTCATCAAGTTCATGCTTCTGAGCCAACCACAAGTGTCCAATATCATGTTTGATGTAACATCTCTCTCATGACATGTAGTGATGTACTGTCCAATTGCCTTTGATATTACACTTACATGCATATATGCACATGTACAGAGTAGGCTATATATATACATATGTGTTTATGTATTTATAATGTGCATATATACATTATACATTATATATATATATATATATAGGCCTATATACACACACACACACACATATACACACATACACACATACACACACACACACACACACACACACACACACACACACACACACACACATATATATGAGGTCAGACTATGCTGGTAATACAGCTATTTAAGAAACATAGGTAACAGTATACACATTGAGGTTGATTAATACGTTTGAGTGGAATGAAGCATGTTTTATATATTGTTTAAGTTATCAATTCTGTGCAGCAGAAATGTGGCTTTATCGTAGACTACTGCATATCAAACGGACAGACAGAAAAACTAAAAAAAAGTGTCCTGGAAAAACTTGATACCACCAGAAAACTACTAGCAGGCATCAACAAGAGAAGACTAAAATACACTGGCCAGGTGTCACTTACCAAGAACACAGACCTCATGGCAACCATTTTTCAAGGAAAAACAGAGGCAAAATGGAAGAAAGGCAGACTTCCAATCTCATACATCAAGAACACAACCAACATCAGTGGCCTAAATATTCAAGAAGTCATCCACGGAAGTCAAGACAGAGTGATTTGTAGGGAGGTGGCGGTGTCAAAGTGTGCAGCGGCCAATACTGAACTGGGCGACGTCAACAGGTCAGATATATCATCAATGTTAAAATGAATATTAAAAAAATGTTTAAAAAAAAAAAAAGACATAAAGAAAGGTAATAGGCCACTTCTAGCACAGAACTTCTAGAAGGTGGATATACTATTACTACTAATAATGAAAGGCCATTTCTAGCACAGAACTTCTAGTAGGTGGGGATACTACAAATAATGAAAGGCCATTTCTAGCACAGAACTTCTAGAAGGTGGATATACTACAAATAATGAAAGGCCATTTCTAGCACAGAACTTCTAGAAGGTGGGGATACTACAAATAATGAAAGGCCATTTCTAGCACAGAACTTCTAGAAGGTGAGGATACTACAAATAATGAAAGGCCATTTCTAGCACATAACTTCTAGAAGGTGAGGATACTACAAATAATGAAAGGCCATTTCTAGCACAGAACTTCTAGGTGGGGATACTACAAATAATGAAAGGCCATTTCTAGCACAGAACTTCTAGAAGGTGAGGATACTACAAATAATGAAAGGCCATTTCTAGCACATAACTTCTAGAAGGTGAGGATACTACAAATAATGAAAGGCCATTTCTAGCACAGAACTTCTAGAAGGTGGAGATACTACAAATAATGAAAGGCCATTTCTAGCACATAACTTCTAGAAGGTGGGGATACAAATAATGAAAGGCCATTTCTAGCACAGAACTTCTAGAAGGTGGGGATACTACAAATAATGAAAGGCCATTTCTAGCACAGAACTTCTAGAAGGTGGGGATACTACAAATAATGAAAGAGTCCCCTACATTCTCAAGGGTGTACGGTTAGGGGTGGGGGGTAGGGGGGTGAGTGTTCTTCCATTTTGTAAAATCTTTAGTTACCCCAGCCATGTGAATTGTGATGGCCACCCTGACTAACACTGACAACAGGACACTACACTGTCCACTACCATCCACACCCCATGCTACAATTACCACAGCCATGTGATGGCCACCCTGACCAATACTGACAACAGGACACTACACTGTCCACTACCATCCACACCCCATGCTACAATTACCACAGCCATGTGATGACCACCCTGACCAATACTGACAACAGGACACTACACTGTCCACTACCATCCACACCCCATGCTACAGTTACCACAGCCATGTGATGGCCACCCTGACCAATACTGACAACAGGACACTACACTGTCCACTACCATCCACACCCCATGCTACAATTACCACAGCCATGTGATGACCACCCTGACCAATACTGACAACAGGACACTACACTGTCCACTACCATCCACACCCCATGCTACAGTTACCACAGCCATGTCATGGTCACCCTGACCAATACTGACAACAGGACACTACACTATCACTGTCCACTACCATCCAGACCCCATGCTACAGTTACCACAGCCATGTGATGGCCACCCTGACCAATACTGACAACAGGACACTACACTGTCCACTACCATCCACACCCCATGCTACAGTTACCACAGCCATGTGATGGCCACCCTGACCAACACCGTCAGTTTGGAGTTACTTTGGAGATTGTTCAAGAGGGATTTATCGCACTAGGACAATCCCACATGCGCTCCACCCCAATCAGCCAGTAATTATCTGGCATCTTTGAGGCTATGCAAAAGTGGCAAGGAGTTAAGATGGGAAGGGGGGAGGGGACCTATGTAACACTGAGCTGACTCACCACAATGATGGAAACATTAACATGAGCTGCAAACAAGCCAGTTTTTATTGGTGTGGGTGGGAACTGAACTCAAGTGATCAGATCTTCAGTCCACAACCCTGTATTATGACCATGACACTTAACCACTGAGCTAACTAACATCCCAAGGTTTTAACCCACAACCCTGTATTATAACCATGACACTCTTATTTTATCTTAACCACTGAGCTAACTAACACCCCAAGGTTTGACCCACAACCCTGTATAATGACCATGACACACTTAACCACTGAGCTAATGCCCCAAGGATTGACCCACAACCCTGTATTATGACCATGACACACTTAACCACTGAGCTAGCACCCAAAGGTTTGACTCACAACCCTGTATTATGACCATGACACTCTTAACCACTGAGCTAACACCCCAAGGTTTGACCCACAACCCTGTATTATGACCAAGACACTTTTAACCACTAACCTAATGCACGCCCCAAGGTTCAACCCATAAACCCTGTATTATGACCAAGACACTTTTAACCACTGAGCTAACACACACCCCAAGGTTTGATCCACAACCCTGTATTATGACCATGACACTTAACCACTGAGCTAACACCCCAAGGTTTAACCCACAACCTGTATTATAACCATGACACTCTTAACCACTGAGCTAACTAACACCCCAAGGTTTGACCCACAACTCTGTATCATGACCATGACACTCTTAACCACTGAGCTAACACCCCAAGGTTTGACCCACAACCCTGTATTATGACCAAGACACTTTTAACCACTGAGCTAACACACACCCCAAGGTTTGATCCACAACCCTGTATTATAACCATGACACTCTTAACCACTGAACTAACACCCCAAGGTTTGACCCACAACACTGTATTATGACATGACACTCTTAATCACTGAGCTAATGCACCCCCAAGGTTTTAACCCACAACCCTGCATTATGACATGACACTCTTAACCACTGAGCTAACTGATACCCCAAGGTTTGACCCACAACCCTGCATTATGACATGACACTCTTAACCAGAGCTAACACTCCAAGGTTTGATCCACAACCCTGTATGACCATGACACTTTTAACCACTGAGCTAACTGACACCCCAAGGTTTAAACCACAACCCTGTATTATGACCATGACACTCTTAACCACTGAGCTAACTGACACCCCAAGGTTTAAACCACAACCCTGCCAGAATCCCAGCCATTATGCAACTTGTTTTAAGACTAACGCAGAATTTTTCTTTAACTCATTAACCCTTTCACTCCCGCACCCTGTCCACCCACACCCTGCATTGCCAACCATGCAAGCACAGCAAAAGCTTAACCCTTTGATTCCCTCACCCTTTCCGCCAGCTTCCTGCAGGAAACTGGCGGAAAGGTTGAAGGAATCAAAGGGTTAAGTTTTCGCAGTTGGTAGATAGGGTGCATGAGTCAAAGGGTTAAAGTAGGTAGTTAATCACTGGACTAATTACTGGTCTAATTACCAAAACTATATGGCTAATCACAGTTTTTCATGAGTAATACTTGAGTCTACATGTGGCAAATTACAAGCCAGAATTCCAAGTATAATGAAAGTTAAAATGGTTAAAGGACTGTTATAACTTATATACTATGTGACATATGTCTATGCTTGTTGTTATTTAATTACTGGATTGATTATCACAGCTATTATGACCAATCATATTTTTTATGATGAATAGTACCTAGAGTCTGTAGCAAATTACATGCCGCAATTATCCACAATTTTAACTATTATTCAAGTTACTTTGGGGTTTTGTTTTGTTTTGTTTTTTTTTGTTTTTTGGACTCCATACAATTTTTAAAGCTCATTAAAATGATCAATTAATAATTACTGGGCTAATTACCAAAACTATTATGACTAATAGTTTTTCATGATGAGTAATATGCGGAGACAGTGTGTGGTGAATTAAAAGTCAGAATTCCAACTATTATGGAAGTCGTAATGATTTTAGTACCTTCACATAATTTTTGTTAAAAGCTTGATTAATTAAATAACTTAGTGCATAGCTTCATCCACTTGTGAATACTTCAGTTGACTTGTGCTTGCAAAGACCTTTCTGATTATAGTTTTTGGTTCCTGGTTCAGTCTTTCCAATATGAAGACAATTAATCACAGTTTCTGCTATGTGAGCCATGTAAAAAAATGGCCCAAATTTGTATTATTTCAAAAATTCGTAACTTTTGTTCGTGTCAACCAAATGAAAAGCTTTTTATAGCATTGTAAGTCTACTTTTTTTTTTGATTTTCAATGATACCAATTATATAATCATTTTCAAAAAATGAAAAATTTTGTAACATACCTAGAATACTAGGTAAAGTTGAAGTGTTAAGTTTATGTTTAATCATTTTCAAAAAAATGAAAATTTAGTAACATACCTAGAATACTAGGTAAACTTTACGTGTTAAGTTTATGTTTTAGACAAGCTCATGTTATTTCTGTGACTAAGTTCTACAAAGAAAGGACACACAGACTGGCTTAAAATAACTATTATTACCTTTTGCAAACGATTCAGTAACAAATGGGTATTAATCCTTAAAAACAAAAAAAAAACAAAAAAAGAGGGGAGGTGGGGGTGGAGGCAGATGTGATGATATGTAGCAGACGATAGGCCTAGTACTGTTTCCGCTTATCGTAAATCTCACGGGAACTGATGCGTAACGGACCATGCGCATAACAGTGTAAAACAAAAACAGTTGACCTGTACAAAGGATCGCACGTCGTGGATTAAATAAGACTGCCGATCTAGAGATCTAATCGACCACAAGCTCGGATCACGTTAGAATAATTATTTTCGTATTTAATGTAAAAGAGATTGTTAGAATGACTTGACCTATACCATTGCTGCTCACACAGCAACAGTAGCAAGACAGCAAAAATTCTGGCCTCGTTCGTTGACATGTCGCAGTTAACTTTCGTGTTGTCAGTAGATCTACCACAGACATCCAAGATATAGACTGCGCGCGCCTGTCTGCGAGCGTTGAGGCGAAATGGCCCACCGCTGGCTGCGAGTGGCAGCCATTTTGGGGACCTACCAGCGCTCAACAGTCTGTTGCTTACTCTGTGTAAATGAATGACGGACAGAGGAGAAAGCCAGGCTGTATCGTTTAAATATTTTTTTTAAAGAAATCTCCGATGACCCATTATTAGGGTGCGTGTGGTGAGTGTCTGTGCGTGTGTGTGTTTGTGCGTGCGTGCGCGTGCATGCATATGTGTGTCTTTGTGTGTGTGTGTGTTATGTGTGTGTATGTGTGTAAAGTTTGGCTCTCTCTTCTGCATACACACACACACCACACGCACAGGCACGCGCACACACGCACGCACACACACACACGCACGCACGCACACACACACACACACACACACACGCATGCACACACACACACTTGCCTATGAAACGATTTCCCTTTTCTTTTTCTGTTTGAACAGCCCCATGCCACACAAAAGGTTCCAGACATTTCCGTTCCTCAAATGGTCAAGTATTTGATATTACCAGAAAGCTCAAAACCGGCAGGGTTTATTTTTGTGAAAAATTCCTATGGGTCAATTGACCCACTCCATTAAAAATCAATGGGTCAATCTGAAGATTAATGGGTCATCGGTGGCAGTGACAAAAACAATAAAGGGTAAGGCACAGACAGATATTATTTACATTCAGTCTATAGTATAATACACAATAAAAATAAAATAGATGTTTTTTTTTATTATGTGTCCTTCATTTGTGTATCCAGCAAAGTGTGTACGAGCGTGTGCGTGTGTGTGTGTGTTTGTGTGTGTGTGTGTGAAAGAGAGTATGTTTGGGTGACTGTGTGGGTGATCGCTGCCAGACACATGTCTAGTCAGTGTGCTCGTTCGGAAGTTATTTGTCCCTTGCGCCATTGTGTTTGTAAATTTCAGCTCCCTACACTGTTTGCAGTGCATAAGACCGTTCTCATAACTGAGCCATGGGTAGGAATGGAGCCAACCAACTTGAAAATGTCGTGTTGCCTGTTCATTTAGTTTCGATGTCGATGGCTGTGCATCACGATCTGAAGTAGCAGACGACTCGGAAACTGAAATTTCTGTTTCACTCGGAGGCCTACAACTACTCACTGTTTTTTGTGTGAATGCAAATAACGTCCTCTGTCCCTCTTCTGGTCTAGGTTTTTTCTTAGGAGGCATCTTTGACGAACATATGATAATAACTTTTTCTGAAACTGAAAGCAGCAAACTCTTCCAAGAAAAGGAAAGTGTTCGCTTTCCAAGAACCAAAGAAAACGGCAATTTTCATTGATTGGAACATAAACCTTTAACCAATCATCCGAACGAACACATCTATTCTTAAAGCATTCGGGTAAGATAAGTTAGGGTCTTTGTTGCTTGATCGTTTTGTTGAACGACTACTGCTTTTGAAACACGATATAGCAATCTATTTATTTAAATTTATGTTAGGCTGGCGCGCGTGCATATAAAAATGATGCGCCCGATGTCCCCTTAGGAGCAAAAGTAATGGGTCAATTTTAGACTCAATGCGTCATTTGGCGCAGGGCGCGCTACAAAAATAAACCCTGGTTTAAAACGTGATCTTTCCGAGCATACTATTTTCAAATAAGAACTTCCAACACTTATACGCATCGCTACGACAAAAACAATGCCAGACTCATGCTCACGTCCCAGTGGTAACGGTACCGTGCTGCACTGAAGTCTAAAGTAACCTTTGACACCTCTCTCTCTCTCTCTCTCTTTCACACACACACACACACACACACACACACACACACACACAGCGAGAAAGAGAGAGAGAGAAAGAGAGAGTGAGTGAGTGAGTGTGTGTGTGTGTGAGACAGAGAGATAGCAGTCAATTTAGATGGTAAAGTTTATAATAACTCGTGAATTCCCACGCTTGGTAGGGGCCTACCTAGTAGACAGTTTATCAATAAGATAGTGCAGACCTAACACATGGCATTGGAATTTCTTGGTCAGGGGGGTCACTTTATTCCGTTATCAATCAAAGCATCAAGTGTAAAGCTACACCAACTAAACAGACTGTCCCTTAACTATGACCTTCTGCTAAACAATACTGGTAGTTGTTCCCGATATTTTTTTTAACAGTGAAACACGTTTTTCAGTCAAATTAACACGCCGGTCATTACTAAATTGTACTACGCCCAGCTGCCGAGAGCGAGCAGACCGGTCCTGGGTAAATGGTGGCGCTATGGGGCCACTCGCAGGCAGGCGCGCGCAGTCTATATCTTAGATGTCTGTGAGATCTACTCAATGACAGTGAATATCTAGCACCTGGCCACTGCTTTGGTAAATATGACCCTCTACATGTAGACTATGTCCTTGTGGTCATTAACCTGATTAAGCCTTCATCAGTTCATGCAGTAGACTCCACAACCATCCTTCGCATAACTTTAGTTTCGGTCAAGACTGACTCAAGTGCACGATGCAGTGGTGAACTCCCGTGAGGTCGGGACTTTTACTACCGGTACGTCGTACGTAGTTTCGGTCAAGACTGTCTCACATGCAGCGTGAAGTCGGACACGCACATTAAACGGAGAATGTAAGCTGGTCTGCACATCGAAGACTCTTGTGAGAATAATTTTCGGTTTCTTCTGATAAGTTGCTTTGAATTACTGCCTTCAACAACAACTTCGGACGAAACTCCATTGTGTTTGGTTGGTTGCGTTGTTACTATTTTTAGTGTTTTCGCGCGCACGTGAAACGATTGATACGGGAAGTTACTCTGACCGAAATAGGAGCGAAAGTAGGCTGCGTTCAGTCAGTTTTGTTTGAAATGCCAACAACAAAGATTTAATTGTTAAAACCTGTGAATCAGTTAATTTTGTTTCTGAGGCGGAAGATAATTATTCAACAAAGCTTTTAAGCACAATAAACAACCTGATGATGTCAGAAGAAAAAGATTACGGTGGACCTCTGTCTGTTGACATCCAATGATCCATCTTGATTTCCAAAGTTTTTGACAGTTTCCATAAAATATTATGGACCAAGCTAAGAGGCAATGGCAAGCATGGGTGTTTGGCCTGTGCAATAAACAAACTTGATCTTATGTACGTAACAGAAACCACAGGTACTGCGCTTGATGCGATAAAACCATGGAGGGAATGAGATCAGGATACATCATGATAGTAAGAGCAGTGTACAGCTTTGTCACGCAGTCTCCATACATCATGATAGAGCAGTGTACAGCCTTGTCACGCAGTCTCCATACATCATGATAGTAAGAGCAGTGTACAGCCTTGTCACACAGTCTCCATACATCATGATAGTAAGTGCAGTGTACAGCCTTGTCACACAGTCTCCATACATCATGATAGTAAGAGCAGTGTACAGCCTTGTCACACAGTCTCCATACATCATGATAGAGCAGTGTACAGCCTTGTCACACAGTCTCCATACATCATGATAGTAAGAGCAGTGTACAGCCTTGTCACACAGTCTCCATACATCATGATAGTAAGCGCAGTGTACAGCCTTATCACACAGTCTCCATACATCATGATAGTAAGCGCAGTGTACAGCCTTGTCACACAGTCTCCATACATCATGATAGTAAGAGCAGTGTACAGCCTTGTCACACAGTCTCCATACATCATGATAGTAAGAGCAGTGTACAGCCTTGTCACACAGTCTCCATACATCATGATAGTAAGAGCAGTGTACAGCTTTGTCACAGTCTCCATACATCATGATAGTAAGCGCAGTGTACAGCTTTGTCAGTCTCCATACATCATGATAGTAAGCGCAGTGTACAGCTTTGTCAGTCTCCATACATCATGATAGTAAGAGCAGTGTACAGCCTTGTCACACAGTCTCCATACATCATGATAGAGCAGTGTACAGCCTTGTCACACAGTCTCCATACATCATGATAATAAGAGCAGTGTACAGCCTTGTCAAGCAGTCTCCATACATCATGATAGTAAGCGCAGTGTACAGCTTTGTCAGTCTCCATACATCATGATAGTAAGCGCAGTGTACAGCTTTGTCAGTCTCCATACATCATGATAGTAAGAGCAGTGTACAGCCTTGTCACAAAGTCTCCATACATCATGATAGTAAGAGCAGTGTACAGCCTTGCCACGCAGTCTCCATACATCATGATAGTAAGCGCAGTGTACAGCTTTGCCAGTCTCCATACATCTGATAGTAAGCGCAGTGTACAGCCTTGTCACGCAGTCTCCATACAGTAAGCGCAGTGTACAGCCTTGTCACGCTATCTCCATACATCATGATAGTACAGGCTGGGTAACTCTCAGCGGATCCGCTAATTTCAGCGGATGAACTCGTAGTTTCAGAGGGGAAAAAAAATTTTCAAAGGAAATATTACTGAATTATTGTATTTGCTATCAGGAAATACATCCATAATGATAATGCCTCAAAATTACAGAAATTCTTCAGATCCCCAGACCCCCAGCAGCGATATTGCCCCTGGACCCCAGCCAATTTTCAGAGGAAACTATCTCCTCTTACCCAGCCTGATAGTAAGAGCAGTGTACAGCCTTGTCACGCAGTCTCCATCCTAGATGGAACTCCACAGCATCATGATTATCATCCACATCGTCACCAGTCATCATAGCGTTGTAAAAACTATTCCAGCTTCTGTGGCCATTATAGAAAATGGGGGGGGGGGGGGGTTAGAGGTGAGCACAAATGAAACTGCCAAACTGCGATGATCCTGAAAGGTTTTCTTCTGCACGAGGGATTGTTAAGTAGGCCAGATCACGGGGTCAGAGAGGTCTTAAAAGGTCCGGATGTGTTCACTGGTTGAATACAAAGCGTAAGCAAACAATATCTTTCTGATGTAAGCAACGTAGTGAGGCAACGAGCAATAAGTGATGCTATAACATTACTGATGTAAGCAATGTGGTGAGGCAACGAGCAATAAGTGATGCTATAAGTATAACATTATTGATATAAGCAATCATGCAATGTAGTCAGGCAACGAGCAATAAGTGATACTATAAGTATAACATTATTGATATAAGCAATGTAGTGAGGCAACGAGCAATAAGTGATGCTATAAGTATAACATTACTGATATAAGCAATGTAGTCAGGCAACAAGCAATAAGTTGTGGTCAGGCAACGAGCAATAAATGACGCTATAACATTACTGATATAATGTAGTCAGGCAACGATCAATAAGTGATGCTATAACATTACTGATATAAGCAATGTACTTATGTAGTGAGGCAACGATCAATAAGTGATGCTATAAGTATAACATTACTGATATAAGCAATGTACTTATGTAGTGAGGCAACGATCAATAAGTGATGCTATAACATTACTGATATAAGCAATGTAATTATGTAGTGAGGCAACGAGCAATAAGTGATGCTATAACATTACTGATATAAGCAATGTAATTATGTAGTGAGGCAACGAGCAATAAGTGATGCTATAACATTACTGATATAAGTAATGTAGTCAGGCAACGATCAATAAGTGATGCTATAACATTACTGATATAAGTAATGTAGTCAGGCAACGATCAATAAGTGATGCTATAACATTACTGATATAAGTAATGTAGTCAGGCAACGATCAATAAGTGATGCTATAACATTACTGATATAAGTAATGTAGTCAGGCAACGAGCAATAAGTGATGCTATAACATTATTCATGGAGATCAGAGTTTGTTCAAGATGGATTCATCATACTCGGGAAAATCCCATAAGTCCTCTGTCCAACAAATGGGCCAGTACATATCTGGCAGACACAAACAGCTTGAGCCTGTGAAAAACCTTAGGCTCTGGCAAGTTCATGAGACAGGGACGTGTGGGATAACAGGACCTGTGACTGAACACTATGCTCATCATCATCAAGTGCCTTGCCACATGGCGTTGGCGATCATGGCCTTCCATCTGTTTCTATCCCTTGTTGCCTCGAGCACCTCTTCCATCCTTTTTGTCTTCAACCACTCTGCAAGTCCGTCCAATATTTTCTCCCTGGGTCTACCTGGTGCTCTCTTTCCCTCAAGCTTTCCTGTTGTGACCAGGTGCTCCAATTCTCCTTTCCTCATAAAATGGCTTATAAATGTTGCCTGTCCTTTCCTAATCTTCCTTATGGATGATCTTCTTGTGTCTGCCTCCATCAAGACTGTCTCGTTTGTTTTCTTTGCTGTCCATAAAACTCTCAACATTTTTCTTAGAAACCACATATTGGCTGCCTCAATCTTGTTCTGGTGCTTTTTGACTGTCTACGCCTTACAAACATATAACATTATTGGTTCTATGTAACATTCAAGAAAAAACACTAAGTTGAATACCACAAAACACCCAAATAATAAGACGAGCAGCGAACAGGCCAGGTTTTGTCAAGAGTGGGTTTTAACACAAAACACCATATAGTTTGTTTTTAGTTCATGGTTCCATCAAAGAGTTCACCAGCCAGTATTAGACGTACTACAATAAATTACAACAGTACAAGGGAAAACCACAATATAAACACATTAAAACACGATAAAAACACAATATAAAGTCAAGTGACCAGATCAGTGACATACCTGCCATTTCGGTTTCTCCAACTGTCCAAGAGCAAACTCAGAACTATTCCTCAGTCACGCCGCAAGCAAGGTTGAAGAAACAGGCCTACACTGTACACAACTCAGCAATGTGGTGTTCCTCAAACCATGGAATACACAAAGAAACAACTGTCTGTGATGAAACACACGTGTAAGTGGACTACTTAAGTTTATATCACTTGTAGACTTTCACAATCACAATGCACACAAAACGTTTGTCATAGAATACACGTGTAAGTCAGATAGACTATTTAATATTTCAGTTCATATCGCTTACAGAGACTATGTCACAATGCACAAAGAAAAACTGTCAACTGTGATGGAATAACACTTGAAAGACACACTCAGTTCTTAGAGACTATTTCACAATGCACGCAAAAAGTTTGTGATGGAACACACTTTAAATCAGACTATTTCAGTTCAAATCGCTATTAGACCACTTTCCAAAGCACACAGAAAAATCTATGCAGACCACAAAAAGTTTGTGATGGAACACACTTTAAATCACACTATTTCAGTTCAAATCGCTATTAGACCACTTTCCAAAGCACACAGAAAAATCTATGCAGACCACAAAAAGTTTGTGATGGAACACTTTAAATCAGACTATTTCAGTTCAAATCGCAATTAGACCACTTCCCAAAGCACACAGAAAAATCTATGCAGATCCAGACAACTTGGCAACGAGCAGGGAACGCTATGGCAAAACTAGACTCAGAAAGACAACTTCACACAAATCACGTGGTTTTTCTTTTCTTTTTTTTTCTTTTTTTTTTTTTCTCAGCTTTTACGTGGACACAACTCACGACTATAGCAACCGTCCATTTCCTTTAAGGGGTAGGGGGGAAGGGTTCTTCTTCTTCTTCTTCAGTGTTGAGGGCCCACAATCAAACTTGATTATTCTGGCGCCTATAACTGGGGGGTTTGCAGCAGATAAATCTGGGGCAGTGGACATGTCTTAAGAGTTCAAGGGTTACAAGATATATGAACGCGTCATCCAAGTTTGTATCCATGTCACGAAGGTAACTAAAGCTGTCACCCCTCTTGTTATAGACTCAACCAAACCCCACGACCAGTAGGTTTGAAATTGCCGTGTTTCACGTGCCTGTCAGTCCTTTTTTTTTTTTTTTTAAAGTCTGCGAAAATCACGTGGATGGGAACAATGTCTACCACGCGTGTCTGTGTGCCTACGAGCGTGCATTACAATCATGTGTTAGCAAAATGTAATACTTTAGCTGTTTAATTTTTACCAAAGTATATTTTACAACACGAAACAAACAACAACGCATCATAAATGATTATGACAACAAGACTAGGAAACTACATATTAATGTATGTCAACATAAATGACACTGACTATAACTGATGAACCACATAAAAATGTATGTCAAACAACATAAATAACACTGACTATAACCCTGATGAACCACATACAATGTATGTCAAACAACATAAATAACACTGACTATATTCCATTGGAACTACATAAAAATGTATGTCAAACAACATAAATGACACTGACTATATTCCACTGGAACTACATAAAAATGTATGTCAAACAACATAAATGACACTGACTATATTCCATTGGAACTACATAAAAATGTGTCAAACAACATAAATGACACTGACTATATTCCACTGGAACTACATAAAAATGTATGTCAAACAACATAAATGACACTGACTATATTCCACTGGAACTACATAAAAATGTATGTCAAACAACATAAATGACACTGACTATATTCCATTGGAACTACATAAAAATGTGTCAAACAACATAAATGACACTGACTATATTCCATTGGAACTGCATAAAAATGTATGTCAAACAACATAAATAACACTGACTATAACCCTGATGAACCACATAAAATGTATGTCAAACAACATAAATAACACTGACTATAACCCTGATGAACCACATAAAATGTATGTCAAACAACATAAATGACACTGACTATAACTCTGATGAACCACATAAAATGTATGTCAAACAACATAAATGACACTGACTACAACTGATGAACCACATAAACTGTATGTCAAACAACATAAATAACACTGACTATAACTGATGAACTACATAAAATGTATGTCAAACAATATAAATAACACTGACTATAAGCCTGATGAACTACATAAAATGTATGTCAAACAACATAAATAACACTGACTATAAGCCTGATGAACCACATAAAATGTATGTCAAACAACATAAATAACACTGACTATAACTGATGAACTACATAAAATGTATGTCAAACAACATAAATAACACTGACTATAACCCTGATGAACTACATAAAATGTATGTCAAACAATATAAATAACACTGACTATAACTCTGATGAACTACATAAAATGTATGTCAAACAACATAAATAACACTGACTATAACTCTGATGAACCACATAAAATGTATGTCAAACAATATAAATGACACTGACTATAACTGATGAACTACATAAAATGTATGTCAAACAACATAAATAACACTGACTATAACTCTGATGAACTACATAAAAATGTATGTCAAACAACATAAATAACACTGACTATAACTGATGAACTACATAAAATGTATGTCAAACAACATAAATAACACTGACTATAACTGATGAACTACATAAAATGTATGTCAAACAACATAAATAACACTGACTATAACTGATGAACCACATAAAATGTATGTCAAACAATATAAATGACACTGACTATAACTGATGAACCACATAAAATGTATGTCAAACAACATAAATGACACTGACTATAACTGACGAACCACATAAAATTTATATCAAACAACATAAATGACACTGACTATAAGCCTGATGAACTACATAAAATGTATGTCAAACAACATAAATAACACTGACTATAACTGATCAACTACATAAAATGTATGTCAAACAACATAAATAACACTGACTATAACTCTGATGAACTACATAAAATGTATGTCAAACAACATTAATAACACTGACTATAACCCTGATCAACCACATAAAATGTATGTCAAACAACATAAATAACACTGACTATAACCCTGATCAACCACATAAAATGTATGTCAAACAACATAAATAACACTGACTATAACCCTGATCAACCACATAAAATGTATGTCAAACAATATAAATGACACTGACTATAACCCTGATCAACCACATAAAATGTATGTCAAACAACATAAATAACACTGACTATAACCCTGATCAACCACATAAAATGTATGTCAAACAATATAAATAACACTGACTATAACTCTGATGAACCACATAAAATGTATGTCAAACAACATAAATGACACTGACTATAACTGATGAACTACATAAAATGTATGTCAAACAATATAAATAACACTGACTATAACTCTGATGAACCACATAAAATGTATGTCAAACAATATAAATGACATTGACTACATGACTAGGAATATACAAAAAAAGCATGTCAAACAACATAAATGACATTGACTATATGACTAGGAATATACATAAAAAATGCACGTCAAATAACATAAATGACATTGACTACAGGACTAGGAATATACATAAAAAATGCACGTCAAATAACATAAATGACATTGACTACATGACTAGGAATATACATAAAAAATGCACGTCAAATAACATAAATGACATTGACTACAGGACTAGGAATATACATAAAAAAAGCATGTCAAATAACATAAATGACACTGAGTACAGGACTACACAGGTATACACATACAAACAAAATATTTGCCAAACAACCAGAGTTTGCAGTTTGTTCAACAGGTATTCATCATACTCAGACAGCTCCATATGCGCTCACCCAAATCTACCAGTCAGTACGTGGCAGACACTTTGAGCCTGCACAAAATCCTGTATGCTGGCAATGGTCTTGAAGTGGGCAAGAGGGGGAGGGGGCAAGTGGGAGGGGGGAGGAGGTGAAGAACAGAGATCTATGAAACACTGACACCACCAGAACGGGAACCAGAAAAAAACACGAAAGAAGAATCAGAACGCGTATTTAATACAACAAGACAAGACAGGCGCAAATTTTCGGCCAACTGGCCTTTGTCAAGCGGAAGATTACAAACAAACAAACACCAAATACAAAAATTAGGGGGAAAAAAACCTGAAACTTTCACTGCTGCTGGGTCCAATGTGAGAAAAGGAATAAACTGACTAAGATGACATCATAATGCGTTTTTGAGTAAATGTGATGTCAAATCGGAAATGAGAACTATTACGCGCTAGCGAAGAGTAGTGTTTGGAATGTAATGGATACCAGTATTAAATAATGCATAAGGGAAAATACAGGCATATATTCGACTGAATGGGAAAATATTTAATCAATAGATATGGCTGCTGTAAATGGATCGTGCCTTGTGCAACGAATCCGGTCTGACCTTGGAATAGGAAGAAAAACATCCTAAACCAACAGCCAAGGGGCTGAAGGAAAACCGGAGTCCCCACAGAAAAAAAAAAACTTTGTCAGATGCAGCTGGGCCTGTCTTGTGAAAGGAGAATTCAAACAGAATGAATTTAAAACAAAAATAAAAATAAAAAGGCATATGTGCAACCACAAAGCCAATAGCTCACTGTGAACGGTCACAGCACAAAGATGGGCGGTGAATGTCCATTACATATTGTGTGATATCTGTCGTGATGTCTTTGGAATTGGTGTCTGTAGCCCTATAACAGGAACTGTCTTCTGAAGAAAACAGCCTTCAGCGAAGGGAAGAAGCCAAGTTTAAGGTTCAGGCTCTCTCTGTCTGTCTGTCTCTCTCTCTCTGTCTCTGTCTGTCTGTCCGTGCCTGTCTCTGTCTCTGTCTGTCTCTCTCTCACCATCTCTCTCTGTCTGTCTGTCTGTCTCTTGTGTCTCTTTCTCTCTGTCACTGTCTCTATCTTTGTCTCTGTCTGTCTGTCTGTCTCACGGCTGCTTTTTCCCAGCCGTCCTGACACCCTCTGGTTGGTTTTACACTTTCTGCCAGCCCCGCATCGCCTGCGAGTGCTATTTTTAGCTAGGCAGGTTTGATCAGAGTCCATCACTGAAGCGCTACAGCAGTGCTTTGTAACTGCCGCGATCTTTCGGGAGGAACTGAGTGCAGGAAATGACTGAGACTGGCACAGAGTAGGCCTATTCGAATCTAGGTCAATCTGTAGGCCGATACTTCAATTCGCGCCTGTGCCTCGCCACGGGACGGGGTGAGGGTGGTGTGGAGAGTGGAAGGGAAGGGAAAGATGCCCGCGATTAATAGACGGCCGGTGTAACACGCGGAATTTACTCCCCAAGATATATTTACTCCGGAGTAAAAACCGCGTAACGCGGTTTTTACTCCCTTCACGAGAAAAGTACTCCCCACACACACGCCAGAATTACTCCGTGCGAGATTTTACTTCCCTCCATTCGGCAGACCATGCCGTCACGCCCAGACTGAGCCAGCGAGCCGACCTCGTTCGCGCTGTGTGTGTGTGGGTCTGTTTACCTGTCACGGAAAGACATACGAATTTCTTCTGACTGTGATAGAAGATGTGGGTGTGATCTTCCACACAGTGAGAGGCATGGAAGGAACACCCCTAGAATGCTTGAAGACGTTGGACCCCTCGAAAACACATTTCCAGGCATTTATCCATGAGGTACACATGACGAACGCACTGACAACCCCCCCCCCCCCCCCCCGAAAACTTCCAGACATTCTAAAATAGTCCCAAAACGCCATTCCAAGTATTTATGCATCAGATACACACTGACTAACGCACCGACAAACACCTCTAAAACCGTCCAAGACACCTAAACCACCCATACAACATCACAACATTAAATATCTCCCCCCCCCCCCCCAAAAAAAAAACCCTTTCAAGGCAATTATGTATGTGTACACACTGACAAACGCGCTCATAAACACCTCTAAAACCATCTAAGACACCTTCAAGCATCCCTAAGCTACTCCCAGACATGCTAAAACACCACAAAAATTACCTCTTCAGGCATTTATGCATCAAGTACGCACTGACAAACGCAGTGACAAATACCTCTAAACCCATCCAAGATACCATAAAACACCCCTGGAATACTCAAAGATGCCGAAAACACTCCGAAATACCTGTCCAGCCATTTATGCATCAGGTACACACTGACGAACGCACAGACAAATACTTCTAAACCTAACTAAGATACCCTAACGCACACCCCTAGAATGCTCAGAGACGCCCGCCCCCCCCTCGCCCCCCTTCTACCCCTCAAAAAAGAGAAAAGGATGGAAGAAGCAAGGGGGAAGGGAGTAAATTTGGCGTACGCGCAATTTACTCCCAGTAAAATTCTGGGGGCCAACTTTTTCATGGAGGGAGTACTTTCGGCTCGGTCAAGGGATTAAATTTCTCGTACGCCGTTTTTACTTCCAGTAAAAATTGGCACACGCGGTTTTTACTCTGGAGTAAATTCCGCGGGGAGTAAATTCCGCTTGTTACAGGGGCGTTTATTTATTTGATTCATTTTCCTGTGAGCTAGCTGATGTAACCTTTTTTGTTAACTTTCTCCTCGTGAATGAATCCAGTTGGAATTTGTATATCTGTATCTGTATCTATATCTCTATATATATCTCTCTCTCTCTCTCCTCTCTCTCTGTCTCTCTGTCTGTCTCTCTGTCTCTGTCTCTGTCTGTCTGTCTCTCCCCTCTCTCTCTCTCTCTATATATATATATGTATATATATACATATATATGTGTGGTGTGTGTGTCGCTGCGGCGTACAATTATATAAGGAGAGAGACACAGACAGACAGACAGACAGACAGACAGACAGACGGATTCGTTGCACTCAGACAATTCCATATGCGCTCCACTCAAATCTGACAGAATTATCTGATAACTGTTCTCAGAATAAGATTGGGGCAGCTGAAAAGAGGAATGTTAAGAGTTCCATGGACAGCAAAGAAAACAAATGAGACAGTCTTGTAGGAGAAAAACATACACACACAACACACACACACACACACACACACACACAACACACACACACACACACACACACACACACACAACACACACAAACACCACACAACACACGCACACACACACGCACACACACACACACACACACACACGCACACACACACACACGACACAAACACACACACGCAACACACACACACACACACACACACAAAACAACACACACACACACACACACACACACACACACACACACACACACACACACACACACACACACACACACACACACACACACACACACACACACCACAACACCACACACCACCCACACACACAACACACATTACCATTAACGAAGAAGATCAGGAAAGACAAGCAATATTTATAGGACATTTTATGAGGAAAGAGAAATTAGAGCACCAGGTCACTACAGAAAAGCTGGAGGGAAAAAGAGTACCAGGTAGACCCAGGAAGAAAACATCAATTTTGCTGAGTGGATGAGAACAGAGAGGGTTGGAGATGTACTTGCAAATTGGTATGGAGGGCGGCCACGATTGGCAATGCCATGCAGCATGGCACATGATGATGATGAATATTACAGTTATAACACAAATAGTCTGGAACAGTGACTGCAGGTGAGATGTGTGCCTGCGTTTATGTGTCCTTTGTCTGTGAGTGTGTCTGTTTCCATCTCTCTCTCTCTCTCTTCTGTTCTGTCTGTCTGTCCTCTTCTCTGTCTCTTTTCTCTCTCTCTCTCTTGACTAATTGCTTGACCAGTAGATGGAGGAATGGAACGATATATGTACATGTATATAAATATCTTTATGACTTGTTTGATGCCTTAATGCACTGATGAAGCTTGCTGATAATCAAGTACTGTCTAATGTATTACTTCATTAATTAATGTTAGATTGGTCAGCAAAAGAAAGATCTGTTGACTGTTACACGACGAAGTATCAACTGAGGAAAGCTCGGAAAGTGACCCAATGTTCCACGATGCAATCATATGCATTGCAATATTGGTGTAATCCACAAAAACCCTATCTCCCGCCCCGCCCCACCGACTATTGTATTGTGGCTTAAGGCCAATGTACATTAAAAAATTCTGAGTTCTGAGTTCTGAGTTCTGAGCTTCTCTCTCTCTCTCTCTCTCTCTCTCTCTCTCTCTCTCTCTCTCTCTTCTCTCTCTCTTCTCTCTCAACCCACGTGTTTAGATTTTCAGTCCTAGAGGGGAATGCAGTACATTTCCTTTCCACACCAATATAAAACAAGACTTTTGACAAGGAGTTAAGATTTCAAAGATGTGACTCTCTCTTCCTCCTCTTCTTATTTTTGTGGCTCATCCCGCCAGGGGAGGAAGATATCATTTTAAGGCTTCTTTTTTATTCATTTGTTTATTTATTTATTTATTTGTATATATATATATGATTTGTCTATTTATTTATTTTATATATCTACATATTTACTTATTTATCTATTTCATTTGTTTATTTTTTTAAATTTAAAGCTATTTATTTGTGTGTTATTGTTAGTCCTTGTGTTCACTGAGTGTGGTATGACTTTAGGCTTGAACGAACGCTGACTTCTCCTCTGTGGACTGTTTGGTGTCTAGCTCTGTTTTTGGCTACCAAGACAATATGATAATGTAACCAGAACAACAAGACCCTGGATTAAAGGTTGGAGGGAAAATGATAAACAACATTCGGTACGCAGATGACACCGTGCTAATTGCAGAAAATGAAAGGGACCTACAAAACCTTGTGAATAATACTAGAAATAGAAAGCAAAGGTAAGGGGTTGGAACTAAACAGCAGGAAGACTGAAGTCATGGTGATCAGTAAAAAACATGAAATCCCCTCCTGCAAAATAACAGCAAATGGCACAACCTTGACACAGGTTAATAAGTTCAAATACCTGGGAACAGTCATTTCATCAGACAGCAGATGCACATCGGAAATAGCTGGCAGAATCGGCCAAGCCAAAACAGCATTCAAGAAGATGACAAGCATTCGTACCAACAAATGCCTATCAATTAACATCAGAAAGGGAGTTCTTGAATGTTATATAGAACCAATACTGTTGTACGATGCGAGGCGTGGACAGTCAGCAAGCAAAGCCAGAGCAGGATCGAGGCAGCTGAGATGTGGATTTCTCAGAAGACTGTTGAGAGTTCCATGGACAGCAAAGAAAACAAACGAGACAGTCTTGATGGAGGCAGACACAAGTAGATCACTCATAAGGAAGATTAGGAAAAGACAAGCAACATTTATAGGCCATTTTATGAGGAAGGGGAAATTTGGAGCACCTAGTCACAACTGGAAAGCTGGAGGGAAATAGAGCGCCAGGTAGACCCAGGGAGAGAATGCTGGACGGACTTGCAGAGTGGCTGGGGATAAGGAGGGTGGGGGAGATGCTGGGTGCAACGAGAGATAGAGATGGTTGGAAGTCCATGGTCGCCAACGCCATGCGGCAGGGCACCTGATGATGATGATGAACCAGAACAGCACAAATTTTCGACTAGCTGGCCTTTGTCAAAGGGTGGACAAAAGATTACAAGGAATAAATGCACAGTGCCCAGCAATGATAAATAAATAAATCGTCGTCGGCCTCTTTACATCTCAGGAGATGATAGTCTGCACCAGGAGGCGTTGTGGTCATGACGTGCACTTTCTGCTGTAATAAATAAATAATAATAATAATGATAAGACGAGCAACTTCCCAAGCGAAAAAGAGACTCTGTGTGTGCTTTGTGTGTGTGTGTGCGCGTGTGTGTGTGCGCGCGTGTGTGTTACGTGTGGTGGATTTGTTGTTATCTTTTTGTATACGCTTGACAAAGGCATAATTTGCGCCAGTCTTGTTTTGTTATATGAAATACACATCCTTCTATTTTTGTTTGTCTGGTTCATTATTTGCTTGAACGCTGGCAATCACTTTGTTTTCAGATTTCAATATAGGATTTAAAAAAAATTTTTTTAGAGGAATTTTAAAAGAAACGTACAATTTCAAAAAATACACATAAAAAATTCGACCCCGACGAGATTCGAACTCGCAATCTTCTGATCCGAAGTCAGACGCCTTATCCATTAGGCCACGGGGCCGTTATATAATGGGGAGGATTATTTATTTATATTGTTGTAATTCATTATAGCATCATATTTTACATTTACTTACAGACAATCATTTTAAATTGTCTTTAAAGACACATCTGCAATTCTGAAGACATTATGAAACAAAAATATGGTGGATACGATGGTGCTCTCGCACACAACCACAAATGAAAAACGCACGCGCGCGCGCGCACACACACACACACAACACACACACGCCCCAAAGAAAACTGTTATAAACAAAATAAAGAGAAAGAATCCAAACACAGAAACAAAACAATCAAAAGAAAAATACCAGGGGGAGGGTTAAATGAAAGGAGAGGGGAATCTGGCATCTTTTCGGTGATATGCCGATTAAACTTTTTAATATCACACCTCCAATCATGGCGGATCGCGACCCACTTGCAATCCAATGCAGCCGATGCTGATGCAGGTAATCCTTCACCCAAACACTTTTATTATGATCCTTTTTTTTTTTTCAGAGTTCTCATATTGTGATTTGTTTACAATTTTGGGAAAGTAATGCAAGGAAACAGACTGTACTTTTATGGTGACTGTCAGGTTTTTACCTGTTTATTGCAGACGCTGTCTTTAATCTTGGTATCAACTAGACTAGATCTAGATCTAGGCCTGCCGTTTCTCAAGATAACGTCTCCGTTATATTATACATTGACGCCCGTGATGCCATGTGATAAAGAAGATCAAAACTGGTCATGATCTAAACCTAAAACAAAAAGAAAAAAGAAACCTTGCCGAAGACTTCGATAGAGTTGGCATACACGCCGCATAGTAACATCTACACAGTGACACACGGTTACTAACGACAAGCGGCCAGCATTGCACTTTTCTCTTCCTCTTCCGCCACTAAAGAACTGTGTTCTTTCGAGCGTCTATAGCTCTGCTTGACGTCAGTATACTGTTGGTTGCGTCTGTGCCGATTGTGTAGGGAGATATTAACCCATAGACTCCTGCACCGTCTACCAGCATCCTGCCTTGTCAAACGTGCTAGCAAAGCAGGAAGCTGGTGGATAGGGTGAGGGAGTCAGAGGGTTGTTTTTGCAATTGGTGGAGAGGGTGCAGGGATTAGGGTTAAAAGCCATTGCTTAGCTGTGGCACTGGGGATTGAAACTGTGTATAACTTACGACTTTACAAAACACTGGGTCTCATGGTTTGCTGGGGAGTGGGGGTGGGGGTTTGGAGGTGACTGCTGTAAATTAGCCGTGATATGAACAATCCAGTCATATGAACAGTTCAGTTGGGTTGAGGGGGGGGGGGCCTGATGAGGTGGTGACTGGGAGTGTGTTCCACCCAGAGATAATCTGGGAAAGAAAGTGTACCAGGAATGGGTGGTAACTCCGTACTAGTGATGTACTTGGTGAGGCCCTTGAGTTCTCGGGTCAGAGTGCTTTAGAAAGGTAGCTGGCTTAATCATTAATGTGTACTATGTTATTACTGATCTTTCATTACATGGTCAGCTGGTTATTTCTTCTGTCTTCCAGACTGGTCCACCCTAGGTTTTGAGCATAGCGGTAACAATGTAAGGGTCATTGTAGTTGTAGTTAATATATTTGACTGTTGTGACTTGATGAAATGACTGTCGAATGACGTCTGGAGCTTTGGAGGTGATTGTCCAGAGAGTGGCGGGGCATTGGTGCTCCGGGTCCCATCAGCAACTTGGTGGTGTTTCTTTTTCACTGTGACTGTTTTGACTTGGCACCTTATAAATGTCATTCTTCTTCTTCTTCTTCTTTTTCTTCTTCTTCTTAATAGTTGTAAATTAGTAATACTACTACCCCCCCCCCCCCCCATGGGGATGCTGGGGGCTCTTTCAGTATAAATAGTATCCTCACCTTCTGGAAATTGTGTGCTAGTTATTTCCTCTTTTCTATCACTCTCTTTGTTTCTGCCTTAATCCTTTACTTTCTGTCATTTCTTTCTATCAATATTTTCTGCCTTGCTGGTCCATTTATCTGTATAGGTTCGATAAAGTCTTGGGTACTTTTTCTTAGGATTGATAATTGGGTACATATATTAACTCTTTGGAGATGCGCCCTAAAATAGCTGCTGAAACTCTCGAGACGCACAGTTTTTGGTACTTTTTAAGAAATTATGGAGAATATCCAACGACAATAAACCTGTCCTGTTATGTATGTTTAAAAAGGTCATTATATCTACTTTGTAACTGTGCAGACCGCTTGTTTATGCATGCTTTCATTAAAAAGAGAAAAATTCCAGATGTACACACACATGACTTATCAAACTGCTGCTTGAAAAACTGCACTTAACATGTCACAGGATGTATACATTCCTCACTGGAAGTCACTATGAGTTCTGCTTTTATGAATAGTTTGTCCCAAAAATGATTAAATATATATAAGCGTAGAGTCTTTTGACTCTTCGAAATTCCTTTGTTTCGGGTACCGCGAAAACAAGCCAAAAATAGAGTTCCAACAGTCTCCTATGGTCAAAGGGAAAGAAATCTACTTAGAAAAATGGTTAAACTCTGCTGTCAGTATAATCTCCCTTATTATAGTATGCAAGTAGTCTCGGTAAAAAAACCCCATAACATCTCTGCAGCTATAGCTGTTGAGCGGCACAGTTGAGACACGGAGCTCCGCAGCTATAGCTGTGGAGCGTCACCATAGAGTTAAGTGCATTTTTGACTCTAGGGAGGTGAGATATGGACAGAATGGTCAACACCGGGGGCATGTTCATATATTATGAGCGTGAATACATTGTGTACTTAATTTTCTTTTCTTTTTCTTTTCCTGTTGAAGTTTTGTATGTTTTGAAGGGGTTATAGCCCTGACATGGCTCTACGCAGTCGGCTGGGATTTAAACAACAATAACAACGATAGTAGTAGTAGTAATAGTAGTAGTAGTAGTAGTAGTCTGTTTTTCTTATGTATAAATTAACTGATGAGTATTGTCAACAGGAGAATGAAACTTCTCCACATAATGAACAGCCGACGACCCAGATGGGACCCACCCAGGATGACTACAAAAACTTTGACATTGTGCGGGCGACCCAATATGGAGTGTTTCATCGGGTCAGGGAGCTCATTGAGGCAGGCTTCGACGTCAACCAGATGGACAAGGAAAATGTCAGTCTGCTGCACTGGGCTGCCATCAACAACAGGATTGATATTGTGAAGTGAGTCACTCCTTGGTGACTGTCGGTCAGTGTGTGATTGTGTGTGTGTTGTGTGTGTGTGTGTGTGTGTGTGGGGGGTATGTCTGTGTGTGTGTCTGCATGTCTCTGTGTGTGTGGGGGGGGGGGGGGGGGGATGTGGGTTTATGCATATCTATGTGTGTGTGTGTGTAAAACATCATATGTGCTCTATATTGAGCTGATTGCTACAATTGTAATCTCCAGGCTGTTTATGGCAAATTTAGGTACTTTAGGCCAGATTTTGTTATTTTATGTTATATATATATATATATATATACATACATGCAGATATATGTGTTTTTATGTAATTGATTTTGTTTGTACATTTGTATTCAGTGGAATAGCCAACATCAGGGGTAGAATCAGCATTAGAAGAGGTGTGTCAGTAGCTTGAAAGAGAAACTTCACAAAGAGAGAAAACATGATGTTCACTTAATCTGATAAACTTCACAAAGAGAGAAAAATGTGATGTTCACTTAATCTGCCGACACTTACATGGCAACTAGCTGAAGTAAAATGAACACAACCTACTCCACCAGCTCACATGACAAGAGAGAAAAAAACTGACATGCGCTTGTCTCCAGTCATTTATTGGCAGCAGTTGCCGACAGCTGGCCAGCACTGGTATGGATGTACATTACATTACACTCAGATTTAGCAGATGACAACTCTTGAGTATGAACAAGATCGACTGACATATCTATGACAGTACAACAGTCACAGGACATTTTAGTTCGATTCCATGTGGCGAATTCTGATAACTTTTCAGCTAATTCAAAAAACGCTTACAGTACAACAGTCACAGGGCATTTTAGTTTGATTCCATGTGGTGAATTCTGATAACTTTTCAGCTAATTCAAAAAACGCTTTCTAATTAAACTAGCTCTGTCGGTTTCCAAATCAGTCTGCAGTATATCTCCAGAAGTGTTCTTCAGGTCTGAATGTTGCGTATGACATCACCAAAAGCACGTTAGGGTCATTAGTAAATAGACTGTGTCTGTAAACATGTAAGAAATAAGGTCGTGATCAGTACCTTGCTATTCCTTTGATGTAAGATCCCATCTCCTGAATGATTGATTCCCATCCATTGGGAAGGTCCAGTATGCCCGTTGCTAGGCAACCAGTGTTGATATGTTGTACCTGCTTGGCAACCCCCTCTTCCGAGTCATGTACGTCATAGAAACATACATCACAAAAGGGCTTTTTTAACCAGGGAAAAAGATTAAAGTCTGTGCAACTTGTATCTGGGGAATAGGCAGGGTGACAGAGCATCCCAGTGATATGACGACGTAAGTGACATTACCCTGTCTGTTGCAAAAAGTGTTGTCATGTAAAATCAGTGGTGAATTTCTTTCTAATTGCAGGTTGCAGCAGTTTGGTCAAAAACACTGTGTATTACTAGTAGTGTTGAATATGATGTGTCAGCAATACACCCTTGCTGTCAAAGGCTTTTGTCAACATCATCTTTACATTTCCTTGCTGTCTTCTGAACTTGATGGACATTCCTGTTTTTGGTCTTCAATGAAACGGTGCACGACCCACCCTACAGCAGCACATCTCATTGTAAATTTACTTGTTAAAATTGCATGAACAGATCCACAATTAACACCAACGTGATGAGTGATCTCTTTTCACACCATTCGTCTCTCGTTTCATAAGGAGCTTGAAATGTCCTGCCGAACTGTGCTTGTCTTTAACGTCGTTTCATCCATCTGTAAAGAACTACAGCCACCTGTCAAACTGCATTCTGCCAAAGAGTGTTGTGTCCTACATCTAGTTTGTCGTGTTTTCAGTATATCTGCTCCAGAACTTTATACATTTCAGTGTTAATGTAAGTGCACTGTTCTCCTTCACTAAACATAACCATCATGCTTGGAATGACTGTATTCAACATGATGTTATAACAAAGGACGTCAAGTGTTTGCACATAATTTTGTGATTAGTTCACAGAATGATTAGGCCAGGAGTAAGTAATATTGAGCCATGGGTGTGTGTTAAAACGCTGTGACAATAGGTTTTAGTTCACAGAATGATTAGGCCAGGAGTAAGTAATATTGAGCCATGGGTGTGTGTAAAACGCTGTGACAATAGGTTTTAGTTCACAGAATGATTAGGCCAGGAGTAAGTAGTATTGAACCATGGGTGCGTGTAAAACGCTGTGACAATTAGTTTTTTAAGTTATTAGGACAGTCTTACTATTTATTGGATGACTTTTGTACAGGAGTCTGATACAGCCACCCAGAAAATTACATGAAACTCTGTGCGATGTGTAAGTAGGTACATGCATGTGTCTGTGCTTATGCGCATGTGAAATGCACATGATAATGACTTGGTTGATATGATTTATTCAGGATGTCAAGGGAAAATAAAGATGCTTCAGCAAATTCCAATTGATTTGATTGATTGAAATGACTGACTGATATATTGGTTTATCAGCGTGTCAACCATGTTTTTCTTTGTTTTTGTTTTTATGCAGATACTTTATCTCCAAAGGAGCAGTGGTGGACAGACTGGGAGGAGATTTGAACTCTTCACCTCTGCACTGGGCCACCCGGTGGGTACTGTGTAAATTGACAAACTGTGATTCAGTGTGAGGGTAAGGAAGTATCAGTCAAACAGTAGAGAGACGCTAAGGCACATGAAACCAACAGGGGGTTAAAACTTTAGAAGATAGGGCTGTCTGACCAACAGGGGGTTAAAACTTTAGAAGATAGGGCTGTGTGAATGTTATGCAGGTGCTGCCATAGGTCCATGTATCTGATTAACCCTTCTATTCCCTCACCATATCCAACAGCTTCCTGCAAGGGTTAAGTTTTTACAGCTGGTTGATTGGGTGCGGGAGTGAAGGGGTTAAGCTAACAATACCACCCTTAACCTGTAGATGGAGGTGGTGATTTGGGAATGGGGTCTGTCTGTCATATGAAGACTGAGGACCACACCTGTGTACAGGTGATTTGTGGGTGGGGATAGGGTCTGTCTGTCATATGGGGACTGAGGACCACACCTGTGTACAGGTGATGTGGGTGGGAGTGAGATCTGTTTGTCACATGGAGACTGAGGACCACACCTGTGTACAGGTGATTTGTGGGTGGGGATAGGGTCTGTCTGTCATATGGGGACTGAGGACCATACCTTTGTACAGGTGATATGTGGGTGGGGTCTGTCTGTCATATGGGGACTGAGGACCATACCTTTGTACAGGTGATATGTGGGTGGGGTCTGTCTGTCATATGGAGACTGAGGACCATACCTTTGTACAGGTGATATGTGGGTGGGTCTGTCTGTCATATGGAGACTGAGGACCATACCTTTGTACAGGTGATATGTGGGTGGGGTGAGATCTGTTTGTCACATGGAGACTGAGGACCACACCTTTGTACAGGTGATATGTGGGTGGGGTCTGTCTGTCATATGGAGACTGAGGACCATACCTTTGTACAGGTGATATGTGGGTGGGGATAGGGTCTGTCTGTCATATGGAGACTGAGGACCACACCTTTGTACAGGTGATATGTGGGTGGGGTCTGTCTGTCATATGGAGACTCAGGACCACACCTGTGTACAGGTGATTTGTGGGTAGGGATAGGGTCTGTCTGTCATATGGGGACTGAGGACCACACCTTTGTACAGGTGATATGTGGGTGGGGTCTGTCTGTCATATGGAGACTCAGGACCACACCTGTGTACAGGTGATTTGTGGGTAGGGATAGGGTCTGTCTGTCATATGGGGACTGAGGACCACACCTTTGTACAGGTGATATGTGGGTGGGGTGAGATCTGTTTGTCACATGGGACTGAGGACCACACCTTTGTACAGGTGATATGTGGGTGGGGTCTGTCTGTCATATGGAGACTGAGGACCACACCTTTGTACAGGTGATATGTGGGTGGGGTCTGTCTGTCATATGGAGACTGAGGACCACACCTTTGTACAGGTGATATGTGGGTGGGGATAGGGTCTGTCTGTCATATGGAGACTGAGGACCACACCTTTGTACAGGTGATATGTGGGTGGGGTCTGTCTGTCATATGGAGACTGAGGACCACACCTTTGTACAGGTGATATGTGGGTGGGGTCTGTCTGTCATATGGAGACTGAGGACCACACCTTTGTACAGGTGATATGTGGCTGGGGTCTGTCTGTCATATGGAGACTGAGGACCACACCTTTGTACAGGTGATATGTGGGTGGGGTCTGTCTGTCATATGGGGACTGAGGACCACACCTTTGTACAGGTGATATGTGGGTGGGGTCTGTCTGTCATATGGAGACTCAGGACCACACCTGTGTACAGGTGATTTGTGGGTGGGGTGAGATCTGTTTGTCACATGGAGACTGAGGACCACACCTGTGTACAGGTGATTTGTGGGTGGGGATAGGGTCTGTCTGTCACATGGAGACTGAGGACCAGACCTGTGTACAGGTGATTTGTGGGTGGGGATAGGGTCTGTCTGTCACATGGAGACTGAGGACCAGACCTGTGTACAGGTGATGTGGGTGGGAGTGAGATCTGTTTGTCACATGGAGACTGAGGACCACACCTGTGTACAGGTGATGTGGGTGGGGATAGGGTCTATCTGTCACATGGAGACTGAGGACCACACCTGTGTACAGGTGATTTGTGGGTGGGGATAGGGTCTGTCTGTCATATGGGGACTGAGGACCACACCTGTGTACAGGTGATATGTGGGTGGGGTGAGATCTGTTTGTCATATGGAGACTCAGGACCACACTGTGTACAGGTGATTTGTGGGTGGGGTCTGTCTATCATATGGAGACTCAGGACCACACTGGTGTACAGGTGATTTGTACTGTCTGGTTCTAGCTACCTGACAGTACTGTCAGACTGAACCGACATCATTCTTGAGTTTTGGTTTTGTTTGGGGTGTTTTCTTGGAGGGAAGGTTGGTGGGTTTGGGGGGATTTTGTTCATTAGGCTTCTTGAGATATTGCAGGTGGAAAGCTACTTTTCACTACCATGTAGCCTTAGGCTTCTTGAGATATTGCAGGTGGAAAGCTACTTTTCACTACCATGTAGCCTTAGGCTTCTTGAGATATTGCAGGTGGAAAGCTACCATGTAGCCTTAGGCTTCTTGAGATATTGCAGATGGAAAGCTACTTTTCACTACCATGTAGCCTAACTTTTTTTTAAGTCACAGATTGTCACAAGGATAAACATAGAATCCATATGCTAAGTAGAACCTCAAGACCTAGCCAACATGTAAGGTGTATGTGCAGGTATAAGGCTTTGCCATGATTGTTTGGGATCTTCTCCATTACATGGTGTTTATGGCATCAGCGTGTATAGGATTAATTCCTTGCACATAGGCACTTTATTGACAAGCTGCTATTGACTTTGTGTTGTCTTTGATCGTCAGCCCCATAGACACTCATCACCATGTGGCTTGCCGCATGGCACTGGTGATAGTGGCCCTTCATATCAATCTGTCTTTTGTCACTGTAAGTATATCGGCAGATGCACATCAGAAATAGCCGGCAGAATCGGCCAAGCCAAAACAGCATTCGGGAAGATGACAGGCATTCTTACCAACAAATGCCTATCAATTAACATCAGGAAGAGAGTTCTTGAATGTTATATAGAACCAATACTGTTGTACGGATGTGAGGTGTGGACAGTCAACAAACAAAGCCAGAACAAGATTGAGGCAGCCAAGATGTGCTTTCTAAGAAGAACGTTGAGGGTTCCATGGACAGCAAAGAAAACAAGCGAGACAGTCTTGATGGAGGCAGACACAAGTAGATCACTCATAAGGAAGATTAGGAAAAGACAGGCAACATTTATAGGCCATTTTATGAGGAAGGGGGATTTGGAGCACCTGGTCACAACGGGAAAGGAGGAAGGTAGAGAGAGCACCAGGTTGACCCAGGGAGAGAATGCTGGACAGACTTGCAGAGTGGCTGGGGACGAGGGGGGTGGGGAGAGATGCTAGGGGCAATGAGAGATAGAGACAGATGGAAGTCCATGATCGCCAACGCCATGCTGCAGGGCACCTGATGATGATGATGAAGTATATCTCCTACCATTCTTGTCCCCACCCACACTGCAAAACTGTCTTAGTATTTTCTCTCTGGGTCTACCTAGTGCTTTTTTCCCCTCTAGCTTTACTGTTGTGACTAGGTGTTGAAATTTTACCTTGCTTCATAAAATATTCTATAAATGTTGCTTGTCCTTTCCTGATATTCTTCAGTAATGTTCTTTTTGTGTTTGCTACATTTCAGCTGCTTCAATTTTGGTCTGACTTTGCTTGTTGATTAGAGTACCGACATGAACATTACAGTATGTATGCACATTACAGTACATAGAGTACCTACATGAACATTACAGTATGTAAGCACATTACAATACATAGAGTACCTACATGAACATTACAGTATGTATGCACATTACAGTACATAGAGACCTACATGGACATTACAGTGTGTATGCACATTACAGTACATAGAGTACCTACATGAACATTACAGTATGTATGCACATTACAATACATAGAGTACCTACATGAACATTACAGTGTGTATGTACATTACAATACATAGAGCACCTACATGAACATTACAGTGTGTATGTACATTACAATACATAGAGTACCTACATGAACATTAGAGTGTGTATGTATACACATTACAATACATAGAGTACCTACATGAACATTACAGTATGTATGCACATTACAATACATAGAGTACCTACATGAACATTACAGTATGTATGTATGCACATTACAATACATAGAGTACCTACATGAACATTACAGTATGTATGCACATTACAATACATAGAGTACCTACATGAACATTACAGTATGTATGTATGCACATTACAATACATAGAGTACCTACATGAACATTACTGTATGTATGTATGCACATTACAATACATAGAGTACCTACATGAACATTACAGTATGTATGCACATTACAATACATAGAGTACCTACATGAACATTACAGTATGTATGTATGCACATTACAATACATAGAGTACCTACATGAACATTACAGTATGTATGTATGTATGCACATTACAATACATAGAGTACCTACATGAACATTACAGTATGTATGCACATTACAATACATAGAGTGCCTACGTGAACATTACAGTATGTATGCACATTACAATACATAGAGTACCTACATGAACATTACAGTATGTATGTACATTACAATACATAGAGTACCTACATGAACATTACAGTATGTATGCACATTACAGTACATAGAGTACCTACATGAACATTACAGTATGTATGCACGTTACAATACATAGAGTACCTACGTGAACATTACAGATGTATGCACATTACAATACATAGAGTACCTACGTGAACATTACAGTATGTATGCACATTACAATACATAGAGTACCTACATGCACGTTACAGTATGTATGTATGCACAGTACAATACATAGAGTACCTACATGAACATTACAGTATGTATGCACATTACAATACATAGAGTACCTGCGTGAACATTACAGTATGTATGTATGCACATTACAATACATAGAGTACCTACATGAACATTACAGTATGTATGCACATTACAATACATAGAGTACCTACATGAACATTACAGTATGTATGCACATTACAATACATAGAGTACCTACATGAACATTACAGTATGTATGCACATTACAATACATAGAGTACCTACATGAACATTACAGTATGTATGCACATTACAATACATAGAGTACCTACATGAACATTACAGTATGTATGCACATTACAATACATAGAGTACCTACATGAACATTACAGTATGTATGTACATTACAATACATAGAGTACCTACATGAACATTACAGTATGTATGCACATTACAGTACATAGAGTACCTACATGAACATTACAGTATGTATGCACGTTACAATACATAGAGTACCTACGTGAACATTACAGATGTATGCACATTACAATACATAGAGTACCTACGTGAACATTACAGTATGTATGCACATTACAATACATAGAGTACCTACATGCACGTTACAGTATGTATGTATGCACAGTACAATACATAGAGTACCTACATGAACATTACAGTATGTATGCACATTACAATACATAGAGTACCTGCGTGAACATTACAGTATGTATGTATGCACATTACAATACATAGAGTACCTACATGAACATTACAGTATGTATGCACATTACAATACATAGAGTACCTACATGAACATTACAGTATGTATGCACATTACAATACATAGAGTACCTACATGAACATTACAGTATGTATGCACATTACAATACATAGAGTACCTACATGAACATTACAGTATGTATGCACATTACAATACATAGAGTACCTACATGAACATTACAGTATGTATGCACAGTACAATACATAGAGTACCTACATGAACATTACAGTATGTATGCACATTACAGTACATAGAGTACCTACATGAACATTACAGTATGTATGTATACACGTTACAATACATAGAGTACCTACATGAACATTACAGTATGTATGCACGTTACAATACATAGAGTACCTACATGCACGTTACAGTATGTATACACGTTACAATACATAGAGTACCTACATGCACGTTACAGTATGTATACACATTACAATACATAGAGTACCTACATGCACGTTACAGTATGTATACACGTTACAATACATAGAGTACCTACATGCACGTTACAGTATGTATACACATTACAATACATAGAGTACCTACATGCACGTTACAGTATGTATACACATTACAATACATAGAGTACCTACATGCACGTTACAGTATGTATACACGTTACAATACATAGAGTACCTACATGCACGTTACAGTATGTATACACGTTACAATACATAATTACAGGATGTTTGATACTATTGCAGACAAGGTCACCTAAACATGGTGGTGCTACTGATGGCATACGGCGCAGACCCCTCAGTTAGAGACGGAGAAGGTGAGACTGGCATTCTTGTGGGGTCAGGGTTTGGGGAATAGAGAGCGCTGTTATTCACAATACAGTAAACAGATCTCTGCCTGTCCCAAACAGTAAACCTGTCCGTCCCATTCGGTGCTGAGACAGGGGCAAGCTCAGAACTCAGAACTCAGAATATGTTTATTTGCCAAAAAAACCCAAGATAGGGCCATACGATAAAGTTTTTTTTCTAATCTGCCCTTTGATCTCAGACATTTACCAAAGTTTTCTTCTTCTAAGGCCCACCTTCACCATTTGATTCCCGCAGCCTTCCATAAGCTGAAAAAATTAACCCTTTCATGGCGTGAGAGAGTGAAAGGGTTAAGTTTTTGCTTTGCTGTCATGGCTGTCAATGCAGGATGCTGGCAAATGGGGTGAGGGAGTCAAAAGGTTGAAACCCAACTTTTCCATGAATCCTCCTGTTTACATGAACTATGTTGTACTGACCCTATACTGTCCTGTTTTCCTGCGTTTTTCTAGTGTCCTCTACATGAATGTTATTGAGAGTGTGTGTGTGAATGTTAATGGGTAAAATTTATGAATGCGGACTACATGTTATTTGTATGGTAAAAATGTAAGTGCCTAAGGCATTGTTGGGTGCACCTTAAATATACATTAGTATTGTTAATTAGTATTATTATTGAATGACATAACAGTCTATGGTTTGATCTGTTACTGGTTTTACACGTCCTATTACCATCTCACTGAATGATCTGCACAGTCTGTCGTCCCCGTGGGATGCCGGGGGCTCTTTTAGTATAAATAGTATCCCCACCTCTGGAAATTCTGTGCTAGAAATTTCCTCTTTTCTGTCACCTCTTTGTTTCTGCCTTGTTGCTTTGCTTTCTGTCTTTTCTTCCTATCATTTCTGCCTTTATGGTCCATTCACCTGTATGTGTTCAATAAAGTCTTACAAACTTTTTCTTAGGATTGGTAATTGGATCCATGTGTTAAGTGCATTTTTGGCTATTGGGAGGTGAGATATGCGGAAGCAATTTTAGGTAGTTTATGCTTGTTTTTATATGTTTTGGTGTCCTTATGTATGCTATATTTGTATTCAGGTGTGTTTTTTTAAATCTCCCCTGTGCGATAAATTGGACGGTGTGGCCAACACTGGGGGCATGTCCTTAGATTATGTGCGCGAATGCGTTGATACGTGTACTTAATTATCTTTCTTTTTTTTTTTCCTGTTGAAGTTTTGTATGTTTTGAAGTGGTTATAGCCCTGATATGGCTCTACGCAGTCGGCTGGGCTTTAAATGACAATAACGACAACAACAGTGTGTCGCCATGTCACAAACAGACAGTGTAGTGGGTTTGCTGCAGGGTACAGCTGTGTCCACCTGGCGGCACAGTTTGGCCACACGGCCATTGTGGCCTACCTCATCGCCAAGGGTCAGGACGTGGACTTGCCGGACAAAACGGGAATGACGGCACTTATGTGGGCCTCCTACAGAGTGTTTGGGTGAGTGGCTCCTTTCTCTCCACTCTTCCTTTATTCTATCTCTTACTAATTTATTGGGGATTTTTGATTTTGTTTTTTTATGTTTTTGTTTTTGTTATTTTTTCATTGCTTTGTTCATTTCACTCTTTTAACTCTTTCGCTACGAGCGTCGGGATTACCCGATCATGTCTCAACAAGGCTTGTGTACGAGCGTCGGAGAAATCTGACTTGGGGTTTTGAAAATCGCGGGGCTTTCAATATTTCCGTTACGCAAAACTAATGGCCAGAAATAGATTCATTGGTCATTCTTAGCCTCGTTTCAGGCCATTAGGTCAGTGTACTTTGTAGTTGGTGTGTAGACAGTGCAAAGTTCACGACCCACTGCCTCTGCAGCTAAGCAGACGACGGAAAAGCAAATGGCGGAACAACACTCCACATCTCAGCGCTCTTCAAGACCATCTCTTCCTATAAGACATTTTTCACCAGAAAATTTGTCTGATTTTCTTGTACCATTACTCAGCAACCATGAGGGTTAGACAGTTGAAATTTCAGCATGTTGTACACCAATCGTTTAATATATAACCTGCCAAATTTCAAAGCTCTGTTTTCATTTGTTCATATGAGAATTTTTCTCATGACCTATGGTGCATATCAGGAGAATGGCAAGGGGCATAATCGTACATAGCGAGTGAGTTAAACCAACCAAAACTGAATTTGTTCATATGTTTGTTTTGTTTTGTTTTTGTTATTTCTGATTGCTGTCACTGTCCCTTCTTTGTTAAATTTCACTTTTCTAAATCAGTCAAAACTGAGGCTACAGTGAGGACAAGGCATGATGGTCCACAGTGTTGTGATGTTCCATGGGTGTGGAGATGGCAAAAATGTTACTGTGTGATTGCCATGCCCACAGCTCTTGGGGATATAAAAGGTCAAACAAAAATGTTACCCTGTGATTGCCATGCCCACAGCTCTTGGGGATATAAAAGGTCAGACAAAAATGTTACCCTGTGATTGCCATGCCTACAGCTCTTGGGGATATAAAAGGTCAAACAAAAATGTTACCCTGTGATTGCCATGCCCACAGCTCTTGGGGATATAAAAGGTCAAACAAAAATGTTACCCTGTGATTGCCATGCCCACAGCTCTTAGGGATATAAAAGATCAGACCAAAATGTTACCCTGTGGTTGTAATGCCCACAGCTGTTACAGATATAAAAGGTCAAACAAAAATGTTACCCTGTGATTGCCATGCCCACAGCTCTTGGGGATATAAAAGATCAAACAAAAATGTTACCCTGTGATTGTCATGCCTACAGCTCTTGGGGATATAAAAAGGTCAAACAAAAATGTTACCCTGTGATTGCCATGCCCACAGCTCTTGGGGATATAAAAGATCAAACAAAAATGTTACCCTGTGATTGTCATCCCCTACAGCTCTTGGGGATATAAAAGGTCAAACAAAAATGTTACCCTGTGATTGCCATGCCCACAGCTCTTGGGGATATAAAAGATCAAACAAAAATGTTACCCTGTGATTGCCATGCCCACAGCTCTTGGGGATATAAAAGATCAAACAAAAATGTTACCCTGTGATTGTAATGCCACAGCTCTTGGGGATATAAAAGGTCAAACAAAAATGTTACCCTGTGATTGTAATACCTACAGCTCTTGGGGATATAAAAGATCAAACAAAAATGTTACCCTGTGATTGTAATGCCTACAGCTCTTGGGGATATAAAAGATCAAACAAAAATGTTACCCTGTGATTGTAATGCCTACAGCTCTTAGGTGTCTCACCTGTCTCACTTGTTAGCGTCACCGGGTTCGGTGTTGGCCACTGCACACCTGATGCCACCGATTCCCTCCAGGCTGCTCTGTCTTGAATTTTGTGGACAGTTTCTTGAATATTTAGGCCTGTGATGTAGGTCATGTTCTCAATGTATGAGACTGGAGTCTGCCTTTCTTCCTTTTTGCCACTGTTTTCCTTGAAAGATGGTTGCCATGAGGTCTGTATTTTTGTTGCGTGACACATGGCCAGTGTATTTTAGTCTTCTCTTGTTGATGTCTGCTAGTAGTTTTCTGGTGGTATCAAGTTCTTCCAGGACACTTTCATTAGTTCTTCTGTCTGCCCATTTGATATGTAGTAGTCTCCTATAAAACCACATCTCTGCTGCCTCGATTCTTTTGCAATCAGTTTTTCTCAGAGTCCAGGCTTCGCAACCATAAATCATGACTGGCCAGATCAAACATTTTAAAAGTCTAACTTTCAGGCCATTTGGTATGCCTCTGTCTTTCCAGATGTTGTAGAGTTGGACCATTGTTTGCTTTGCCATTCCAATTCTTATTTTGATGTTTTTGGAGCAGGTTTCATCATCAGTTTTTACAGAACCAAGATATTTGAAATTCTTCACATTTTCTAAAGGAACTTTGTTAATTGTAATGTCATGATTGTTTTCAGTGTCTTTGCCTTTGATATGTAGTACTTTTATTTACTTGGTGTTCAAGTTTAGACCAGCCTTTTTGCCTACTGCATCTACCCTGTATAGAATTGTTTTTATGCTGGTAATGTTGTCAGCTAACAGCGCAGTATCATCGGAAGAGCGCAGGTTTGTCAGATTTTTTCCTCCCATCTTTATGCCCATACCTTCTATGTCAGCATCTCTCATGACTTGTTCCATGTAGATATTCAAGAGATATGGTGAGAGGATACAACCTTGTCCTCTTAGGTGTATAAATGGTTAAACAAGAATGTTACCTGTGATTGTCATGTCCACAGCTGTTAGGGATATACATGGTTAAAAACGTTACCTTGTTATTCTCCTGCCCGCAGGTATGACCCTGTGCGTCTGCTGCTGACGTTTGGAGCATCAGTGAACAAGGCAGACAGGTTCCATGGCAACACGCCGCTACACTGGGCCTGCCAGACTGGCAACCACATCTGTGTCAAGATGCTGCTGGAGGCTGGGGCTGACCTCAACATTATCAATGGCAAGGTTGGTGCTTCGTTGTCAGTGTCCTTTGGATGAAGGAGTTCTGGCACCGTGGGGAATTCCAGGCTAGAAACATGACTGAAAACGCCCTTCAGGATAACCAGGAATAGTCAGTTTAAAGACAGTATAGATCACTCAGGAAGAGACTTCTTGAATGTTATATAGAACTGATAATGTTATAGGGTTGTGAGGCGTGGACAGTCAATAAACAAAACCAGAACAAGATTGAGGCAGCCAAGATGTGGTTTTGAAGAATGTTGAGAGTTCCATGGACAGCAACGAAAACAAACGAGACAGTCTTGATGGAGGCAGACACAAGAAGATCATTCATAAGGAAGATTAGGAAAAGACAGGCAACATTTATTGGCCATTCGTTGAGGAAAGGGGAATTAGAGCACCTGGTCTCAATGGGAAAGGTGGAGGGAAAGAGAGCGCCATGTAGACCCAGGGAAAAATATTGGACGGACTCGCAGAATGTCTGAGGACAGAGAGGGTGGAAGACGTGCTTGCGGCAACAAGGGATAGATGCATATGGAAGCCATGATCGCCAACACCATGTGGCAGGGCACTTGATGATGATGATGATAAATCACTCATTTGTCAGATGTTCTCAGTTTTCTATTGAATGTCAGAAATGGTCAGTGAATATCATTAACCGTTTTGCTTTGCTGTCATGGCTGACAGTGCAGGATGCTGGCAGACAGGGTGATGGAGTCAAAGGGTTAATACACTTGTGCAGCTTGAATAAGTCATGTTTGACAAGAGTTTTACAAAGTAATGTTTGACAAGTAATGTTTGACAAGAGTTTTACGACGTAATGTTTGACGAGAGTTTTACAATGTGATGTTTGACGAGAGTTTTACAACGTGATGTTTGACGAGAGTTTTACAAAGTGATATTTGACAAGAGTTTTACAATGTGATGTTTGACGAGAGTTTTACAATGTGATGTTTGACGAGAGTTTTACAAAGTGATATTTGACAAGAGTTTTACAATGTGATGTTTGACGAGAGTTTTACAATGTGATGTTTGACAAGTTTTACAACGTGATGTTTGACGAGAGTTTTACAAAGTGATATTTGACAAGAGTTTTACAATGTGATATTTGACAAGAGTTTTACAATGTGATGTTTGACGAGAGTTTTACAACGTGATGTTTGACGAGAGTTTTACAAAGTGATATTTGATGAGAGTTTTACAACGTAATGTTTGATGAGAGTTTTACAAAGTGATATTTGATGAGAGTTTTACAACGTAATGTTTGATGAGAGTTTTACAAAGTGATATTTGATGAGAGTTTTACAACGTAATGTTTGACGAGAGTTTTACAAAGTGATATTTGACAAGAGTTTTACAATGTGATGTTTGACGAGAGTTTTACAATGTGATGTTTGACGAGAGTTTTACAATGTGATGTTTGACGAGAGTTTTACAAAGTAATGTTTGACAAGAGTTTTACAATGTGATGTTTGACAAGAATTTTACAATGTGATGTTTGACGAGAGTTTTACAACATGATGTTTGACGAGAGTTTTACAATGTGATGTTTGACGAGAGTTTTACAACGTGATATTTGACAAGAGTTTTACAATGTGATGTTTGACGAGAGTTTTACAATGTGATGTTTGACAAGTGTTTTACAATGTGATGTTTGACAAGAGTTTTACAAAGTAATGTTTGACAAGAGTTTTACAATGTGATGTTTGACAGAAAATTTTACAATGTGATGTTTGACGAGAGTTTTACAACATGATGTTTGACGAGAGTTTTACAATGTGATGTTTGACGAGAGTTTTACAACGTAATGTTTGACGAGAGTTTTACAATGTGATGTTTGACGAGAGTTTTACAAAGTAATGTTTGACGAGAGTTTTACAATGTGATGTTTGACGAGAGTTTTACAATGTGATGTTTGACGAGAGTTTTACAACGTAATGTTTGACGAGAGTTTTACAATGTGATGTTTGATGAGAGTTTTACAAAGTAATGTTTGACGAGAGTTTTACAATGTGATGTTTGACGAGAGTTTTACAATGTGATGTTTGACGAGAGTTTTACAACGTAATGTTTGACGAGAGTTTTACAATGTGATGTTTGACGAGAGTTTTACAAAGTAATGTTTGACGAGAGTTTTACAATGTGATGTTTGACGAGAGTTTTACAACATGATGTTTGACGAGAGTTTTACAACGTAATGTTTGACGAGAGTTTTACAAAGTAATGTTTGACAAGAGTTTTACAATGTGATGTTTGACAAGAATTTTACAATGTGATGTTTGACGAGAGTTTTACAACGTAATGTTTGACGAGAGTTTTACAATGTGATGTTTGACGAGAGTTTTACAACGTAATGTTTGACGAGAGTTTTACAATGTGATGTTTGACGAGAGTTTTACAAAGTAATGTTTGACGAGAGTTTTACAATGTGATGTTTGACAAGAGTTTTACAATGTGATGTTTGACGAGAGTTTTACAACGTAATGTTTGACGAGAGTTTTACAATGTGATGTTTGACGAGAGTTTTACAAAGTAATGTTTGATGAGAGTTTTAACAATGTGATGTTTGACGAGAGTTTTACAACATGATGTTTGACGAGAGTTTTACAACGTAATGTTTGACGAGAGTTTTACAAAGTAATGTTTGACGAGAGTTTTACAACGTGATGTTTGACGAGAGTTTTACAATGTGATGTTTGACGAGAGTTTTACAATGTGATGTTTGACGAGAGTTTTACAATGTGATGTTTGACGAGAGTTTTACAAAGTGATATTTGATGAGAGTTTTACAACGTAATGTTTGATGAGAGTTTTACAACGTAATGTTTGACGAGAGTTTTACAAAGTGATATTTGATGAGAGTTTTACAACGTAATGTTTGATGAGAGTTTTACAAAGTGATGTTTGATGAGAGTTTTACAACGTAATGTTTGACAAGAGTTTTACAACGTAATGTTTGACGAGAGTTTTACAAAGTGATGTTTGACAAGAGTTTTACAATGTGATGTTTGATGAGAGTTTTACAACGTAATGTTTGATGAGAGTTTTACAAAGTGATATTTGATGAGAGTTTTACAACGTAATGTTTGACGAGAGTTTTACAAAGTGATATTTGACAAGGGTTTTACAAAGTGATTGTCATGCTTTTGTGTACACATGTTCACACACTCAACCACATGCAAAAACATTCGTCCGTCACGCAACAGCACGCACTCCTTTGCCAACTCGAATGAGCATTATAACAACTGCGATATATATACAATTTTACAATTATATTATTTTACCAACGTTTCACCCTCCTCATACACTACAACATCACTAACCACCATGCCTCATATCTTTCCTCTCCTTCTTCTCCTCCTCTCTCGTCTCCTATCCTTGTCCTCCTCTTCTCTTCTTTTCCTCTCCTTTTCCCCATCTCCTTCTTCCTCGTCTCCTTCTTCTTCGTCTCCTTTTCCCGTCTCCTTCTCTTCGTCTCCTTTCTTCGTCTCCTTCTTCTTCGTCTCCTTCTTCGTCTCCTCTTCCTCGTCTCCTTCTTCTCGTCTCCTTCTTCCTCGTCTCCTTCTTCTTCGTCCCTTCTTCTCTCTCTTCCTCTCCTTCTTCGTCTCCTTCTTCCTCGTCTCCTTCTTCTCGTCTCCTTCTTCTTCGTCTCCTTCTTCTCTCTCCTTCTTCCTCGTCTCCTCTCTTCCTCGTCTCCTTCTTCTTCGTCTCCTCTTCTTCCGTCTCCTTCTTCTTCGTTCGCCTCCTCTTCTTCGTCTCCTTCTTCTTCGTCTCCTTCTTCTTCGTCTCCTTCTTCTTCGTCTCCTTCTTTCTCTCGTCTCCTTCTTCTTCGTCTCCTTCTTCTTCGTCTCCTTCTTCTTCGTCTCCTTCTTCTCGTCTCCTTCTTCCTTCGTCTCCTTCTTCCTCGTCTCCTTCTTCTCGTCTCCTTCTTCTTCGTCTCTTCTTCTTCGTCTCCTTCTTCTTCGTCTCCTTTTCCCCGTCTCCTTCTTCTTCGTCTCCTTTTTCCCCGTCTCCTTCTTCTTCGTCTCCTTCTTCTTCGTCTTCTTCTTCTTCGTCTCCTTCTTCTTCGTCTCCTTCTTCTTCGTCTCCTTCTTCTTTGTCTCCTTCTTCCTCGTCTCCTTCTTCCTCGTCTCCTTTTTCCCCGTCTCCTTCTTCTTCGTCTCCTTCTTCTTCGTCTCCTTTTTCCCCATCTCCTTCTTCTTCGTCTCCTTTTTCCCCGTCTCCTTCTTCGTCTCCTTATTCCTCGTCTCCTTCGTTTCCTCCTTTTTCATCTCCTATTCCTCGTCTCCTTCTTCTTCTCCTTCTTCACCTTCTCCTTACTCTTCTCATTCTTCTTCTTCTCCTTATCCTTTTCTGCCTTCTTTTTTTATTTTTTATTTTTTTTTTCTTCTTCTGTTTCTCCTTCTAATTCATTTTCTTTTTTTCTTCTTCTCCTTTTTCACCTTCTTCTCCTTCCTCTTCTCCTTCTTCTTCTCCTTTTTCTGCTTCTTTCTTTCTTCTCTTTTTTTTGTTTCGCCTTCTTTTTCTTCACTATTTCTTTTTTGCTTTCTTCTTGTTCTTTTTCTTCTCCTTCTCCTTATCCTCTTCTGAAGGCGGTTTTTCTGGAGACTGACTAGCAAAACCTATTCCACTTTTAGTTTTCAACTTGGGTGAGCTGTTTTTCGAAAACTCAATCATACCACACATGCACACACAAAATTTCCTTCCGCACGCAACGTAAAAACTCATGCATACATCATTCCATGCACACGACACAAAAATCATGTGCACGCACCTCCCTGCGCACATGACAGTAATATTTGACGAGAGTTTTACAAAGTGATATTTGACGAGAGTTTTACAAAGTAATGTTTGACAAGAGTTTTACAAAGTGATATTTGACAAGAGTTGTGATATTTGACAAGAGTTTTACAAAGTGATATTTGACAAGAGTTTTACAAAGTAATGTTTGACAAGAGTTTTACAACGTAATGTTCGACAAGAGTTTTACAACGTGATGTTTGACGAGAGTTTTACAAAGTGATATTTGACGAGAGTTTTACAAAGTGATATTTGACAAGAGTTTTACAAAGTGATGTTTGACGAGAGTTTTACAAAGTGATATTTGACAAGTTTTACAAAGTAATGTTTGACAAGAGTTTTACAAAGTAATGTTTGACAAGAGTTTTACAAAGTGATATTTGACAAGAGTTTTACAACGTAATGTTTGACGAGAGTTTTACAAAGTGATATTTGACAAGAGTTTTACAATGTGATGTTTGACGAGAGTTTTACAAAGTGATATTTGACAAGAGTTTTACAAAGTGATGTTTGACGAGAGTTTTACAAAGTGATATTTGATAAGTTTTACAAAGTAATGTTTGACAAGAGTTTTACAAAGTGATATTTGACAAGAGTTTTACAAAGTGATATTTGACGAGAGTTTTACAAAGTGATGTTTGACGAGAGTTTTACAAAGTGATATTTGACAAGTTTTACAAAGTAATGTTTGACAAGAGTTTTACAAAGTGATATTTGATGAGAGTTTTACAAAGTGATGTTTGACAAGAATTTTACAAAACGGCGCACTACAGTTCAGCGTTGCACTCTCAATATCACAGGAAATATTTAATTTTACAGACTTAACTGAACACCCAGACCACCACCTGAAGATTTTGTGGAGGGGATGAAAGTCTCTGTCCCATCAGGGATCACACCCATGATGTCTAGCGTACCAGAGAGGTCCAGGACAAGTGTAACTGCCCGTGTTCAAACAAACAGAGAACCAGACAAACACGAAAATAGAATGAGAATACTTATTTAATACAATCAGACAAGACAGGCGCACATTTTCGGCCAACTGGCCTTTGTCAAGTGTGAATGCAAGATCATAAACAAACACCAAATACAAAATTGGGAGAAAAAGACTGAAACTTCCCTGCTGCTTCGTCCAGTGGGAGAAGAGGACTAAAAATGAGAGAGGTGTTTTGACCATTTAGGTCACCAGTCTTTTGTATATATGTCACTGTATGTCACAGTGTGTGTGTGTTTCTCTGTGTGTATGTGTGTGTGCATGATTGTGTGTTTTGGCTTATAAAAAGACTGAAGAATGTAAAAGTTATGACTTTGTCACATTAGGGTCAGAGTCCGCTTGATGTGGCAATGAACACCCAGAACATAGAGCTGGCCAAACGACTGCGTCTGGCTCGTTACGAACAGGGACTGGATGTCACCCACCCTTTTCAGAGCTTCACCACTAACAAGGTAAGGATGTGCACTCACTTTGTGTGCATGTGTAATGATGTGCACTCACTTTGTGTTCATGTGTAAGGCTGTGCACTCACTTTGTGTTCATGTGTAATGATGTGCACTCACTTTGTGTTCATGTGTAATGATGTGCACTCACTTTGTGTTGGTGTGTAATGATGTGCACTCACTTTGTGTTCATGTGTAATGATGTGCACTCACTTTGTGTTGGTGTGTAATGATGTGCACTCACTTTGTGTTCATGTGTAATGATGTGCACTCACTTTGTGTGCATGTGTAACGATGTGCACTCACTTTGTGTTCATGTGTAATGATGTGCACTCACTTTGTGTTCATGTGTAACGATGTGCACTCACTTTGTGTTCATGTGTAATGATGTGCACTCACTTTGTGTTGGTGTGTAATGATGTGCACTCACTTTGTGTTCATGTGTAGTGATGTGCACTCACTTTGTGTTCATGTGTAATAATGTGCACTCACTTTGTGTTCATGTGTAATGATGTGCACTCACTTTGTGTTCATGTGTAGTGATGTGCACTCACTTTGTGTTCATGTGTAGTGATGTGCACTCACTTTGTGTTCATGTGTAATGATGTGCAATCACTTTGTGTTGGTGTGTAATGATGTGCACTCACTTTGTGTTCATGTGTAATGATGTGCACTCACTTTGTGTTCATGTGTAATGATGTGCACTCACTTTGTGTTCATGTGTAATGATGTGCACTCACTTTGTGTTCATGTGTAGTGATGTGCACTCACTTTGTGTTGGTGTGTAATGATGTGCACTCACTTTGTGTTCATGTGTAATGATGTGCACTCACTTTTGTGTGCATGTGTAACGATGTGCACTCACTTTGTGTTCATGTGTAATGATGTGCACTCACTTTGTGTTCATGTGTAACGATGTGCACTCACTTTGTGTTCATGTGTAATGATGTGCACTCACTTTGTGTTGGTGTGTAATGATGTGCACTCACTTTGTGTTCATGTGTAGTGATGTGCACTCACTTTGTGTTCATGTGTAATAATGTGCACTCACTTTGTGTTCATGTGTAATGATGTGCACTCACTTTGTGTTCATGTGTAGTGATGTGCACTCACTTTGTGTTCATGTGTAACGATGTGCACTCACTTTGTGTTCATGTGTAATGATGTGCAATCACTTTGTGTTGGTGTGTAATGATGTGCACTCACTTTGTGTTCATGTGTAATGATGTGCACTCACTTTGTGTTCATGTGTAATGATGTGCACTCACTTTGTGTTCATGTGTAATGATGTGCACTCACTTTGTGTTCATGTGTAGTGATGTGCACTCACTTTGTGTTCATGTGTAGTGATGTGCACTCACTTTGTGTTCATGTGTAATGATGTGCACTCACTTTGTGTTCATGTGTAGTGATGTGCACTCACTTTGTGTTCATGTGTAATGATGTGCACTCACTTTGTGTTCATGTGTAGTGATGTACACTCACTTTGTGTTCATGTGTAGTGATGTGCACTCACTTTGTGTTGGTGTGTAACGATGTGCACTCACTTTGTGTTCATGTGTAGTGATGTGCACTCACTTTGTGTTCATGTGTAGTGATGTGCACTCACTTTGTGTTCATGTGTAGTGATGTGCACTCACTTTGTGTTCATGTGTAGTGATGTGCACTCACTTTGTGTTCATGTGTAATGATGTGCACTCACTTGTGTGTCATGTGTAATGATGTGCACTCACTTTGTGTTCATGTGTAGTGATGTGCACTCACTTTGTGTTGGTGTGTAACGATGTGCACTCACTTTGTGTTCATGTGTAGTGATGTGCACTCACTTTGTGTTCATGTGTAGTGATGTGCACTCACTTTGTGTTCATGTGTAGTGATGTGCACTCACTTTGTGTTCATGTGTAGTGATGTGCACTCACTTTGTGTTCATGTGTAATGATGTGCACTCACTTTGTGTTCATGTGTAATGATGTGCACTCACTTTGTGTTGGTGTGTAGTGATGTGCACTCACTTTGTGTTCATGTGTAGTGATGTGCACTCACTTTGTGTTCATGTGTGACGATGTGCACTCACTTTGTGTTCATGTGTAGTGATGTGCACTCACTTTGTGTTCATGTGTAGTGATGTGCACTCACTTTGTGTTCATGTGTAACGATGTGCACTCACTTTGTGTTCATGTGTAACGATGTGCACTCACTTTGTGTTCATGTGTAATGATGTGCACTCACTTTGTGTTCATGTGTAATGATGTGCACTCACTTTGTGTTGGTGTGTAGTGATGTGCACTCACTTTGTGTTCATGTGTAGTGATGTGCACTCACTTTGTGTTCATGTGTAACGATGTGCACTCACTTTGTGTTCATGTGTAATGATGTGCACTCACTTTGTGTTCATGTGTAATGATGTGCACTCACTTTGTGTGCATGTGTAATGATGTGCACTCACTTTGTGTTGGTGTGTAGTGATGTGCACTCACTTTGTGTTCATGTGTAGTGATGTGCACTCACTTTGTGTTCATGTGTAGTGATGTGCACTCACTTTGTGTTGATGTGTAGTGATGTGCACTCACTTTGTGTTCATGTGTAGTGATGTGCACTCACTTTGTGTTCATGTGTAGTGATGTGCACTCACTTTGTGTTCATGTGTAATGATGTGCACTCACTTTGTGTTCATGTGTAGTGATGTGCACTCACTTTGTGTTCATGTGTAATGATGTGCACTCACTTTGTGTTCATGTGTAGTGATGTGCACTCACTTTGTGTTTATGTGTAGTGATGTGCACTCACTTTGTGTTAATGTGTAGTGATGTGCACTCACTTTGTGTTAATGTGTAGTGATGTGCACTCACTTTGTGTTCATGTGTAGTGATGTGCACTCACTTTGTGTTCATGTGTGACGTTTTTGTTGATCTGTCTACATGAACAAAGCTGACTTTCTTGCGTAAAGATTTTGTTTTTCTACCTGAATGAACCGCTTTGTTCCCCACCATGGGGATGCCAGGGGCTCTTTCAGTATAAATAGTATCCCAACCTTCTGGAAATTCTGTGCTAGAAATTTCCTCTTTTCTATCGCTCTCTTTGTTTTTGTTTTGTTCTTTTGCTTTCTATCATGTCTTCCTATCATTTTCTGCATTGCTGTATGTGTTTGATAAATTCTTAGGAAGGCCTACTTTCTCTGAGAATTGATAATTGGGAACATGTATGAATTGCGCTTTTGGCTGTAGGGAAATGAGATATGTGGAAGCAGTTTTAGGTAACTTAAGCATGTTTTTGTATATGCTTGAGTGTCCTTAATTATTGTGAATTGTATTCAGGTATGTTATTTAAATCCCCTGTGAGAAAGTTGGATGGAGTAGTCTGTGCCAAGGGCCTCTGCTTAGATCATGTGCGCGAATGCATGGATAGGTGTACTTCATTTTGGTTTCCTTTTTTTTTCTTGCATGTTGAAGTATTATGTATGTTTTGAAATGTTTATAGCCCTGACACAGCTGTACGCAGTCAGCACGGCTTTAAACAAAAAAAGCTGTAACAGTGTAGACAACAGTGATTTGGTTGTTTGCAGACAGTGTGACAGTTTCATTGTCATGATATGTGACATGTTGTGTACAGACTGCGTAATGATATGTGACATGTTTACAGTGCGTAATGATATGTGACATGTTGTTTACAGTGCGTAATGATATGTGACATGTGTACAGACTGCGTAATGATATGTGACATGTGTACAGACTGCGTAATGATATGTGACATGTTTACAGTGCGTAATGATATGTGACATGTTGTTACAGTGCGTAATGATATGTGACATGTTGTGTACAGACACTGCGTAATGATATGTGACATGTTGTACAGACTGCGTAATGATATGTGACATGTTTTACAGTGCGTAATGATATGTGACATGTTGTGTACAGACTGCGTAATGATATGTGACATGTTGTTTACAGACACTGCTGTAATATATGTGACATGTTTACAGACAGTGCGTAATGATATGTGACATGTTGTTTACAGACAGTGTGTAATGATATGTGACATGTTGTTTACAGACATGCGTAATGATATGTGACATTGTTTACAGACAGTGTTAATGATATGTGACATGTTGTTTACAGACAGTGGTAATGATAGGTGACATGTTGTTTACAGACAGTGCTAATTATATGTGACATGTTGTTACAGACAGTGCGTAATGATATGTGACATGTTCTTTACAGACAGTTGTTTACAGACAGGGTAATGATATGACATGTTGTTTACAGACAGTGCGTAATGATATGTGACATGTTGTTTACAGACAATGTATGAATTGACATGTTTTTAAGGAATTGTTAATGATATGTAGACATGTTGTTTACAGACAGTCGTAATGATATGTGACATGTTGTTTACAGACAGTGCTAATGATATGTGACATGTTGTTTACAGCATGCGTAATGATATGTGACATGTTGTTTACAGACAGTGCAGTGTATGACTGTAACATGTTGTTTTACAGACTGTGTAATGATTGACATGTTGTTTTCAGAAGTGCGTAATGATATGTGACATGTTGTTTACAGACAGTGCGTAATGATATGTGACATGTTGTTTACAGACTGGTAATGATATGACAGTTGTTTACAGACAGTGCGTAATGATATGTGACATGTTGTTTACAGACAGTGTTATGATATGTGACATGTTGTTTACAGACAGTGTAAGATATGTGACATGTTGTTTACAGACTGTGAAGATATGTGACATGTTGTTTACAGACATGTGTAATGATATGTACATGTTGTGTACAGCAGTGCGATAATGATTGTGACATGTTGCGTTTACAGACAGTGCGTAATGATAGAATGTTGTTTACAGTGGTAATGATATGGAATGTTTTTACACAGTGTGTAATGAATGTACATGTTGTTTACAGACAGTGCGTAATGATATGTACATGTTGTTTACAGACAGTGTGTAATGATATGTGACATGTTGTTTACAGACACGTGATGTATATGTGACATGTTGTTTAGACAGTGTGTAATTGATGTGTTGACAGTGTGTTTAAGAAGTGACTGAATGTTTAGACATGGTTGATTGTGACATGTTGTTCAGACAGGTAATGATATGTGACATGTTGTTTACAACAGTGCTAATGTATGTACATGTTGTTTACGAAGAGTTGCATTATTATGACAGTTGTTAGAATGTGAATGTTGTACAAGTGTTGTTTAGACAGTGTTAAGTGATGGAATGTACAGTTGTTTAACGTGGTAATGTAGGACATGTTGTTTACAGACAGTGATGTAATGATAGTGACATGTTGTTTACAGACGTCGTAATGTATGTGACATGTTTTTACAGACAGTGTGATGATATGTGACATGTTTTTACAGACAGTGCGTAATGATATGTGACATGTTGTTACAGACTGTGTAATGATATGTGACATGTTGTTTACAGACAGTGTAATGATATGTGACATGTTGTTTACAGACAGTGGTAATGATATTGACATGTTGTTTACAGAAGTGTAATGATATGTGACATGTTGTTTACAGACATGCGTAATGATATTGACATTGTTTCAGACAGTGGTATTTACAGTCTGTTTAGACATGTGTATGATATGTGACATGTTGTTTACAGAAGTGGTTAAGATATGTGACATGTTGTTTACAGACGTGTAATGATATGTGACATGTTGTTTACAGAAGGTTGTAATGATATGTGACATGTTGTTTACACGTGCGTAATGATATGTGACATGTTGTTTAAGACTGTGGTATATATGACATGTTGTTTACAGACATGGTAATGATGTGACATGTTACAGATGGAATGTATTGCATGTTTTACAGACATGGTAATGATATGTGAATGTTGTTACAGACAGGTAATGTATGTGTTGTTTACAGACGTGGTAATATGTGAATGTGTACAGACGTGGTAATGATGTGACTGTGTTAAGACTGTGTAATGATTGTGACTGTTGTACAGACTGGAATGATATTGAATGTTGTTTACAGACGTGTGTATGATATGTGACATGTGTTACAGACTGTAATGATATTGACATGTTGTCAGACGGTAATGATAGACTTGTTCAGACGTGGTAATGAATGTGAATTTGTTTACGACATGTATATGTGACATGTTGTTTACAGACTGTGAATGATATGTGACATGTGTTACAGACGTGTATGATATGTGACTGTTGTTACGACTGCAATGATATGTGACATGTTGTTACAGCTGTGTATGATTGTGATTTACAGATGTATGATTGATTGTTACAGACAGTGGTAATGATATGTGACATGTGTTACAGACAGTGTGTAATGATATGTGACTGTTGTTTACAGACAGTGGTAATGATATGTGACTGTTGTTTACGACAGTGGAATAGTACTGTGACAGCGTGGTAATATATTGATGTTGTTACGAAGTGTATGTATGTGCTGTGTTTACAGAAGTGTAGATATGTGACTGTTGTTTACAGCTGCTAATGTATTGACATTTTTTCAACTGGTAATGATGTGACATGTGTTTCAGACTGTAATGTGCATGTGTTCGACTGTAATGATATGACATGTTTACAGACAGTGGTAAGTTTTGTAGAAGTATGTACTTACAGCTGCGTATGTATTGACTTGTTCAGACTGGTAATGTATGTGACAGTTGTTCGCAGTGGTAATGTATGTGACTGTTGTTACAGACATGGAATATTGTGATGTTGTTTACAGGGGTAATATGCATTGTTTCAGCAGTGGTAATTGATTTTACGTATGAAGGCTGTCAGACAGTGTATGTATGCTTGTTTACGAGGTGTTGTATGTGACAGTCGACTAATCATTGTTAAGTGGTATGATATGCATTTACAGACGAATGAAGTAATGGTATTAAGCGGGTAATGTATGTGAGTGTTACGACAATATGAATGTGAATGTTCAGCGTTATTGTGATGTTTAAGACATTAAACAGACAGACAGTAAGTATATTTAGATGGAATGAATGGCATTTGTTGATGTATAATGCTTACACATGAAAATGTAATGTTTAGATGTAGTAGTCATTGTGATATGATAGGACATGTGTCAGACATGTATGATGGATGTGTCAGCTGTGTATGATATGACTGTACAACAGTAATATATCAGTTCGCGTTATGGATTTGTGATGTAGTGCATTTTTGTGTGATGAATGACAGTGTACAAGTAGACTTTACCGGGTATTAGTGACATGTTGTTAAACATAAAAGATACAGACAGGTATATATGCTTGTGCCGCATGTTTGTATATGTACAACAGATAACTTTGTTAAGCATTGAATGCCATTTGTTTAGATGATGATGTGTTGAGTAGAGTCATGTGATGTTATAATGTAACAACAGAATAAGTAATTTGTTACAGACTGGATATATGTGCGTTGTTTACAGACTGGATATGATTTGACATGTTGTACAGACCAGTGTCCATTGTTGGACATGTTTTTACATGAGTGCGTAATGATATACATGTTTACAGTGTAATGAATAATGACAGCTTTACATGACGGTTATGAATATGCATTTCGACACTAGAGTCCATTTGTTGGATGTTTATGATAGTAGCATGACAACAGAATGATATTACAGTTCTTCAGAATGAAATGATATGCATTGATCAGACAGTGCCGTATGATTGTGATTTGTTTTTAGCACAGTACGTAAGAATGGACTGTGTTAAACAGTGTGTATTATTGAAGTTTTACATGGTAATGATATGTGACATGTGTATTCAGACAGTGCGTATTGATTCTTAGGTGTTTATGACTGCGATCAAAGGCAAGTGATTTAACAAGCTGTCTGGTTATGAATATGCATGTGTTTAATCAGCCCCAGTCCATTGTTGGATGTTTATAATAGCCATAACAACAAGAATAATAACAGCTATCATTCGGTTATGAAATATGCATTGAATCAGCCCCAGTCCATTGTTGGATGTTTATATAGCCATAACACAAGAATAATATAGTATCATTCGGTTATGAAATATGCATTGAATCAGCCCAGTCCATTGTTGGATGTTTATAATAGCCATAACAACAAGAATAATAACAGCTATCATTCGGTTATGAAATATGCATTGAATCAGCCCAGTCCATTGTTGGATGTTTATAATAGCCATAACAACAAGAATAATAACAGCTATCATTCGTTATGAAATATGCATTGAATCAGCCCAGCATTGTTGGATGTTTATAATAGCATAACAACAGAATAACAGCTATTTCGGTTTATGAAATATGCATTGAATCAGCCCCAGTCCATTGTTGGATGTTTTATAGCCATAACAACAAGAATAATAATAGTTATCATTCGGTTATGAATATGCATTGAATCAGCCCCAGTCCATTGTTGGATGTTTATATAGCCATACAACAAGAACAATAACAGCTATCATTCGGTTATGAAATATGCATTGAATCAGCCCCAGTCCATTGTTGGATGTTTATAATAGCCATAACAACAAGAACAATAACAGCTATCATTCGTTATGAAATATGCATTGAATCAGCCCCAGTCCATTGTTGGATGTTTATAATAGCCATAACAACAAGAATAATAACAGCTATCATTCGGTTATGAAATATGCATTGAATCAGCCCCAGTCCATTGTTGGATGTTTATAATAGCCATAACAACAAGAACAATAACAGCTATCATTCGGTTATGAAATATGCATTGAATCAGCCCCAGTCCATTGTTGGATGTTTATAATAGCCATAACAACAAGAATAATAAAGTATCATTCGGTTATGAAATATGCATTGAATCAGCCCCAGTCCATTGTTGGATGTTTATAATAGCCATAACAACAAGAATAATAACAGCTATCATTCGGTTATGAAATATGCATTGAATCAGCCCCAGTCCATTGTTGGATGTTTATAATAGCCATAACAACAAGAATAATAACAGCTATCATTCGGTTATGAAATATGCATTGAATCAGCCCCAGTCCATTGTTGGATGTTTATAATAGCCATAACAACAAGAATAATAATAGTTATCATTCAGTTATGAAATATGCATTGAGTGTGTATCTTTGATAATACGAGGGTCAGTCCAGAAGCTTTGTCACTGATTTTGCACAAGAACGGAAGCCCAGAAATGTGAAATTTTCGGTCTTTCAAAGTACTGTCCTCATCTGTGCACACAGAGTTTCAGCGTCTTCAGCCAGCAGTGATGATAATGATGACATTTATAAGGCGCCAAATCTTGATTCAGAAATTAAACTAAGGCGCGCACTCTCATCATTCACCATAGCAATCACCAACAACGACCAAACCTCTGGGGCACAAAGCACACGCAAACTGGGAAGGGGAAGACAGGAGGGAATGGGGTGTGTGACCCCTGACCCAAGCCATCATATTCCCTCTGTCTCTCTCTCGCTCACACACACGCATGCACGCATGCACACACACACACAGAACACACACTGAGACACACACACACACACACAGACACACACACACACATGGCACGCACACACACCACCAAACACACACACACCAGCACCACGCAAGCACGCACGCACGCCACGCACCACGCACAGCACGACCACGCACCACACACACACACACACACACCACACACACACACACACACACACACACACACACACACACACAACACACACACACACACACACACACACACACACAACACTACACAACACACACACACACACACACACACACACACACACACACACACACACACAACACAACAACACAGACACACGACACCACACACACACACACACCACACACACACAGAGAGACACAACACACACACACACACACACACAGAGACACACACACACACACACACACACACACACACACACACACACACACACACACACACACACACACACACACACACACACACACACACACACACACACACACCACACACACACAATCGCTGCTCAGTGTGGAAAGGGAGGGGGCATAACATACTTTCTCTTAGGATTGAAGATACACAGAAGTTTACAGTCAGCTAACGTTGTTTTGTCACTGTGTTACAGTTTGTTCTTTGATGAGTCGATGAACCACGTGATGCCAGTGGCAGTCTACCTGGCCACCAAGTTCTGGATGTACTTCACCTGGTGCTTCTACCTCATGCCCTGTATCCTTGATGCTGTCACAGAATGGACGTTGTTCAGTGAAATAAGCCACAGGACCAATGACAACTTGTGTTAATGTCAGGGTTTGTTGATTGGTAAGCCAGAGGACCAATGACAACTTGTGTTAATGTCAGGGTCTGTTGATTGGTAAGCCACAGGACCAATGACAACTTGTGTTAATGTCAGGGTCCGTTGATTGGTAAGCCAGAGGACCAATGACAACTTGTGTTAATGTCAGGGTCCGTTGATTGGTAAGCCAGAGGACCAATGACAACTTGTGTTAATGTCAGGGTCCGTTGATTGGCAAGCCAGGGACCAATGACAACTTGTGTTAATGTCAGGGTCCGTTGATTGGCAAGCCAGAGGACCAATGACAACTTGTGTTAATGTCAGGGTCCGTTGATTGGCAAGCCAGAGGACCAATGACAACTTGTGTAATAATATCAGGGTCCGTTGATTGGCAAGCCGCAGGACCAATGACAACTTGTGTTAATGTCAGGGTCCGTTGATTGGCAAGCCAGAGGATGTATGACAACTTGGTTACTTTTAGGATTCATTCATTGACACTGCTTCAAGTTTTCAGCTCCCTCACGAGTCCTCTGTAGCTGGACCATGAAACTTAAAAGAATTGTTCATTGTTTTTAAGGCTCAAGGTCAGGATAATGTGGTCATTGTAATAAGTTAGTGATTGATTGTGTTTGATTTGATTTGATTGACTGACTGTTTGAATGAGTGACTAAAGCAAAATATTAGACTTGATCCATATCAGTTCATGTTATGTCTCTTGAAGTATTACTGTTGAACAAATATTAGACTTGATCCATATCAGTTTATGTTATGTCTCTTGAAGTATTACTGTTGAACAAATATTAGACTTGATCCATATCAGTTCATGTTATGTCTCTTGAAGTATTACTGTTGAACAAATATTAGACTTGATCCATATCAGTTCATGTTATGTCTCTTGAAGTATTACTGTTGAACAGATATTAGACTTGATCCATATCAGTTCATGTTATGTCTCTTGAAGTATTACTGTTGAACGAAGGAAAACACTCCTAGTTATTACTACATAGTATATCTGGAATACTTATTATATGTTGCTGATGTTGAAGCATTGTAATTTGTATATAAGTACTGTTAATGAAAGGCTACTGGGAGTTCAGCATTTGAATTATCACACTTTGTAAGCAGATGACACCTGATTTAACTCTGTGACTTCCACACCCTGTCCACCAGCATTCTGCATTGTCAACCATGCCAGCAAAGCAAAAACTTAACTCTTTTGGCTACCTTACCATAGTCACCAGCTTTCTGCAGAAAGCTGGTGAATAGGGTAAGGGATAAACCGAGAATGTTTCTCATAATTTGTGGTGAATCTAGAATGTTTCTCATGATTTTTGATGAATCTAGGGTAATGGTTCTTATAATCTGTGGTGAATCTAGAATGTTTCACAATTTGTGGTGAATCTAGAATGTTTCTCATGATTTAGGTTTCTCATTTGTGGTGAATCTAGGAGGTTTCTTATAATATGTGATGAATCTAGAATGTTTCTCTTAATTTGTGGTGAATCTAGAATGTTTCTCATAATTTGTGGCGAATCTAGAATGTTTCTCTTACTTTGTGAGAATGTTTCTCATGATTTGTTCATGCCTTATATGCAGAAGAGAGCATCAAGAAAAATTAAGTCATCAAGGTGACTTAAGTTGTCTACTGTTGTCAGACAGCGTGTCCGCAGAAGTCACCTACATTTGTGAACATGTATGGTTGGTAACAAACCAAATAATAGTGAAATAAGACCAAAAAAAAATGTATATTGTCCTTGACAGAAGGTACAGATGTGGACAGCCAGAACGTGACCATCGCCTTCATCCTCAACACCCTCCTGCTGACCTACAACTTCTACAAGGCCTGGCGTACGGACCCTGGGTACCTCAAGAGTCACAGGGAGGATAAAGTAAAGGTGGGCAGGGTGGGGGGAGGGGGTGCGTGTATGTGAACTGTTTGATTTGACAGAGAGGATAAAGTGAGGGAGGGGGTGCTTGTATGTCAGCTGGTTGATTTGACTGATTCAGATTTTGAGTCCTTTCTAACCTCAGCTGATATGATCCATAGACATAACCATCGTAGGGAAGGAAAAAGAAAGTGTGTGTGTGTGTATACACACCTGCATGTGTGAATAACAAACAGGACAAAGAGAAGGAAGAACATACTTCGATAACCCATACACACTTGCGTGCGTGAATAACTAACAGGAGAAAGAGAATGAAGAATGTACTTCGATAACCCATACACACCTGTGCGTGTGAATAATTAACAGGACAAAGAGAAGGAAGATTGTACTTCGATAACCCATACACACCTGTGTGTGTGAATAATTAACAGGACAAAGAGAAGGAAGAATATACTTCGATAACCCATACACACCTGTGTGTGTGAATAATTAATAGGACAAAGAGAAGGAAGAATGTACTTCAATAACCCTGTTATCTTTCTCAAATAATTGATTTATTTATTGATTTATTTATTTGCATGTTATGAAAAACGATCAAACTATCAAGCCAAACAATCAAAATGAAACCAGAGAAACACAAAAAGTAGAATCAGAACACATATGTTAATACAATCAGACAAGACAGGCGCAAATTTTCGGCCAACTGCCCTTTGTCAAGCATAAACAAACAAGAAGTACAAAAATTAGGAGAAAAAGACCAAACCTTCCCTGCTGATTCGTCCAGTGGGAGAAAAGGACTGAAATGAAATGATCCTGTGTTTGTGAGTACATGGTAAGACTGGGGAGAGGGGAGGTGTTTATGATGTCTGAGGGGGAAGTTAGACTAGAAAAGAACAATATTTGACGATAGTTTTTGCTTATCAGAGGGTCCAGACTGGAATCAGCTTAGTTTTCGTCGGTCTTAACATTTTGGTAGTGATCATGTGAATGAATATAATGATGGATGTTGTTTTTACTCAACAGTCAATCCTAGAACTGGCAGAGATGCAGACCCTGACACTGACCCAGTGAACGTTAATAATTATGCATGGTTTACTCAACAGTCAATCCTAGAACTGGCAGAGATGCTGACCCTGACACTGACCCAGTGAACGTTAATAATTATGCATGGTTTACTCAACAGTCAATCCTAGAACTGGCAGAGATGCTGACCCTGACACTGACCCAGTGAACGTTAATAATTATGCATGTTTTTACTCACAGTCAATCCTGGAACTGGCAGAGATGCAGACTCTGACGCTGACCCAGTGAACGATGATAATTATGGATGATGTGTTTACTCAGTAGTCAATCCTAGAACTGGCCGAGATGCAGACCTTGACACTGACCCGGTGAACGATGATAATTATGGATGTTGTTACTCACAGTCAATCCTGGAACTGGCAGAGATGCAGACTCTGACGCTGACCCAGTTCTGCAGCACCTGCCTGATCCGTCGTCCCATGCGCTCCAAGCATTGCTCGATCTGTAACCGCTGTGTGGCCAAGTTTGACCACCATTGCCCCTGGGTGGACAATTGTGTCGGTCAGTATCACACTTCTCAGAAATGTGACATTTAACAGGAATGGGAATGTTCCAGTACAGCTGTGAATTTCTGAAGTAACTTACTTTCTTCAGAAGTGGATGGCAGACTGGCGGGGCTATGATTAAGAAAATATTGTTGTCATCTAGCTGATAGGCAGCTGAGGCTTTGTACATTGACTGAGGGTCTTTGTGTGACGTGAGACAAGTTTATACTGAGTGGCTGGTTGTGTTGTGATTCAGACTTTTAATTATTTATTTATCTGTTCTTTTCTTTGAAGATAAGATACACATACCATTTATATGTAACTAAAATTATTCCAATGATCTCACCTGTCTCACCTGTCTCACCTGTCTCACCTGTCTCACCTGTCTCACCTGTCTCACCTGTCGGCGTCACCGGGAACAGTGTTGGCCGCTGCACATGATGTCCTCACAAGTTGCCTCCAGCACTCTCGATCTTGGCTAAGTCTGACCACCTCCTGGAGTTTCTTGCCACTGATGTTTGTGATGTTTCTAGCAAGTGATGCAGGTGGCCGATTCCAATGATAGACTGATAAATACTAGTATAAAAAAATGTAGACTAGGTAAAACACAGGCTAAGTATGACCTCAGGACCTGGCCAGCTTATGGGTTTATGGGCAGGCTCAAGGCTTGTGCCATGATCACCATACACATGGTGCTTGTGACGTTAGTGCATATGGAGCGCAGAGACTGAACTAAAACTGAGATAACTGATGTAAATGAAGAAGATATGTGGAATAGATGTGGTGCATTGATGCAGGCGTGAAGCAACCAAAGGACAGGGTAGACAGGTGGGTAAGATGTCCACCTTCTAATCCAAAAGTCTGGGGATCGATCCTGCCTGGGTATCTTTCACCTGGTGGGTAAAGGGGGGAGGTTTTCCCCATCTCCCAGATCAACATGTGTTCAGACCAGTTAGTGCCAATACCCCCTTCATGTGTATATGCATGCGTAACATCAAATACGCATGTAAAAGATCCTGTGTATGTCGATAGATACGTTAATAGATGAGTAAGTAAGTAATATGAAAAAGTCCTAATATACAGCTGTCTTCTTATTTTTGTGTACTTCAGAAGAATTAGGGACGAAAGGAAATGTGCTTAGATCTGTAAGTCTGTCAGATTTTTTTTCTCTTATTTATTCCCGTCTGAATTTAGTTATGATTGTGTAATGTAATGTATCTTGTGTGTTACTGTGTTTCATGATTGTGTAATGTAATGTATCTTGTGTGTTACTGTGTTTCATGATTGTGTGTTGTAATGTATCTTGTGTGTTACTGTGTTTCATGATTGTGTGTTGTAATGTATCTTGTGTGTTACTGTGTTTCATGATTGTGTAATGTAATGTATCTTGTGTGTTACTGTGTTTTATGATTGTGTAATGTAATGTATCTTGTGTGTTACTGTGTTTCATGATTGTGTGTTGTAATGTATCTTGTGTGTTACTGTGTTTCATGATTGTGTGTTGTAATGTATCTTGTGTGTTACTGTGTTTTATGATTGTGTAATGTAATGTATCTTGTGTGTTACTGTGTTTTATGATTGTGTAATGTAATGTATCTTGTGTGTTACTGTGTTTCATGATTGTGTAATGTAATGTATCTTGTGTGTTACTGTGTTTCATGATTGTGTAATGTAATGTATCTTGTGTGTTACTGTGTTTCATGATTGTGTGTTGTAATGTATCTTGTGTGTTACTGTGTTTTATGATTGTGTAATGTAATGTATCTTGTGTGTTACTGTGTTTCATGATTGTGTGTTGTAATGTATCTTGTGTGTTACTGTGTTTCATGATTGTGTAATGTAATGTATCTTGTGTGTTACTGTGTTTCATGATTGTGTGTTGTAATGTATCTTGTGTGTTACTGTGTTTCATGATTGTGTAATGTAATGTATCTTGTGTGTTACTGTGTTTCATGATTGTGTGTTGTAATGTATCTTGTGTGTTACTGTGTTTCATGATTGTGTAATGTAATGTATCTTGTGTGTTACTGTGTTTCATGATTGTGTAATGTAATGTATCTTGTGTGTTACTGTGTTTCATGATTGTGTGTTGTAATGTATCTTGTGTGTTACTGTGTTTCATGATTGTGTAATGTAATGTATCTTGTGTGTTACTGTGTTTCATGATTGTGTAATGTAATGTATCTTGTGTGTTACTGTGTTTCATGATTGTGTAATGTAATGTATCTTGTGTGTTACTGTGTTTCATGATTGTGTAATGTAATGTATCTTGTGTGTTACTGTGTTTCATGATTGTGTGTTGTAATGTATCTTGTGTGTTACTGTGTTTCATGATTGTGTAATGTAATGTATCTTGTGTGTTACTGTGTTTCATGATTGTGTGTTGTAATGTATCTTGTGTGTTACTGTGTTTCATGATTGTGTGTTGTAATGTATCTTGTGTGTTACTGTGTTTCATGATTGTGTAATGTAATGTATCTTGTGTGTTACTGTGTTTCATGATTGTGTGTTGTAATGTATCTTGTGTGTTACTGTGTTTCATGATTGTGTAATGTAATGTATCTTGTGTGTTACTGTGTTTCATGATTGTGTAATGTAATGTATCTTGTGTGTTACTGTGTTTCATGATTGTGTGTTGTAATGTATCTTGTGTGTTACTGTGTTTCATGATTGTGTGTTGTAATGTATCTTGTGTGTTACTGTGTTTCATGATTGTGTAATGTAATGTATCTTGTGTGTTACTGTGTTTCATGATTGTGTAATGTAATGTATCTTGTGTGTTACTGTGTTTCATGATTGTGTGTTGTAATGTATCTTGTGTGTTACTGTGTTAATGTGTGATATTTGTGTGTGTCAATCAGGAGCATACAATCACAAGTATTTCCTGGGTTATCTGTTCTTCCTCATGGGCATGATCGGCTGGTGTCTGTATGGATGCATTTTATGTGAGTAGCTTGAAAATGTTTTTATTTCTAAACATTCATCTCTCTCTCTTTCTCTCACTCACTCGTCATCACTCACTTGCTCTTTCCCTGAACACATGCATGAACACATAACAGATTCCATTATGATCTTTTTTTCTGGAATTTTTCAGTGTGACGAAGTCTGTTTGCCAGCTTTCTCTTCAGATTAAAAGAGGGTACTATCTTATGTAATTAAAATTGATGATAGTGTATATTGTTGAGGCTGTATTGTATTTTGCTATGAAAGGAACATTTCAGTATTAAAATGATTGAGTGATATTGTTGAGGCTGTATTGGTACTTTGTAGTGAAAGGAACATTTTTAGTTAATTTTGACATTGTAAGTGTTCTAGTCTTGTCAAAAGGGCTGGATAGTGGATTAATCACTAAACATGACAAACCATAGTTTGCATCAATGACCATGCAAGATTTCTCTCTTTGTTTGGGAGTGGCTTTGTGTTTCCCCTTTAGCGGTTGTTTCTTTTTTCTTCTCTTAAGATATGAAAACTACTAAAAATCATATTTGTGAATGTAAATATTTATTTTACCATATCATACAACAGTGAAGCATGAAGCATGGACATGTGTGTGCATACACACGTACACAGACTACATCAGAGTGTGTGCTAATGATACCAGAAGTGAGTGCATACTCTAATCCTTTGACTTCCGCACCCTGTCCGCCAGCATCCTGCATTGTCAACCATGCTTGCAAAGCATAAACTTAACCCTTTGACACCTTCACCTTATCCACCAGCTGGTGGATAGGGTTTGGGAATCAAAGGGTAAAGTTTTTGCAGTTGGTGGATAGGGTGTCGGAGTCAGAGGGCTAAAATAGTTGGGTAAAAGACAGGTTACAGAACGACACTAACGTATTCCACCATGGATTTTGCCCGCAGACTGGCAGCATAACTGCTCCTTGGACATCTACGAAGACGGCATCACGGGTATCATCCACAAAATCTTCAAAGCCTCACCCTGGGTGGGATGGATCGGACTGAACGCCTTCGGTCACATGATCTGGGTCACCGCTCTCTTCGTCTGCAATGTCAGTAGGGTCAGTCAGATGTACCAGTATGGTCATCATGACCGTAGGTCAGTCAGGTGTACAGTGTCAGTCAGTGTACCAGTATGTCATCGATGTACCAGTGGTCAGTCAGTGTACAGGTATGGTCAGTAGGTACCAGGTATGGTCGTCAGTACCAGGTGGTCAGTCAGGTACCAGGTATGGTCAGTCGAGTACGTAGGTCATCAGGTGTACAGATGGTCAGTCAGTGTACCAGTAGGTCTCGTACCAGGTATGGTCAATTCGGGTTGTCATCAGATGTACCAGGTTGTCATCGATGTACAGGTATGTCATCAATCCAGTAGGTGTCAGTGTACAGGTATGCATCAGTGTACCAGTATGGTCATAGATTACCAGGTATGGTCAGTCAGGTGTCAGTATGGTCGCAGTGTACAGGTTGTCTCAGATTACCAGTATGGTAGTCAGATGTACAGGTATGGTCAGTAGGTGTCCAGTATGGTCATCAGTGTACCAGGTATGGTCAGTCAGGTTACCAGTATGGTCAGTGTACCGGTATGGTCATCGAGTACGTTGGTCAGTATGTCCAGTAGGTCACAGATGTACCAGGTATGGTCAGTCATGTACAGTAGGGTCATCAGATGTCCAGTATGGTCAGTCGGTGTACCAGTATGGTCAGTCAATTACCAGGTATGGTCAGTCAGATGTACCAGGTATGGTCAGTCAGATGTACCAGGTATGGTCAGTAGGTGTACCAGATATGGTCAGTAGATGTACCAGGTATGGTCAGTCAGATGTACCAGGTATGGTCAGTCGGGTGTACCAGGTATAGTCAGTCAGATGTACCAAGTAGGTCAGTCAGATGTACCAGGTGTGGTCATCAGATGTATCAGGTATGGTCAGTCAGTGTATCAGTGGGTCATCAGTATACCAGGTATGGTCAGTTCAGATGTACCAGGTATGGTCAGTCAGATGTACAGTATGGTCATCAATACCAGGTAGGTCAGTCAGATGACAGTCATGTCATCAGATGTACCAGGTATGGTCAGTCAGGTGTACCAGGTATGGTCAGTCAGATCTTGTTTGGCTTAAGTAGCTAACAGACTGGTCAGTCAGATGTACCAGATATGGTCAGTCAGATGTACCAGGTATGGTCAGTCAGATGTACCAGGTATGGTCAGTCAGATGTACCAGATATGGTCAGTCAGATGTACCAGGTATGGTCAGTCAGATCTTGTTTGATTTCTGTAGCAAACAGCAAGATTTACAGAGGAGTAGGCATGGATGATTCTGCTCGCTCTATCGGTTGGTTTTCATTTTGTTTTCTTTCCTTTTAAATTTTGTTGTTTGGTTGGTTGGTTGGTTTAGCTTTTTGTTGTCTGTTTTGATTGGTTTTTGTTTTAGTTTTTGTTTTGATTTGTGTCCCACTGTATACACTCATGCTGTCATTTTGTCCCCCTGGTGTAGGTGTCCTGGCTGGTATGACCACCAACGAACGCCTCAACGCCGCACGCTATTTCTACCAGCAGCGTTTGATGGGCGGCCATGATGATGACCATGGCCACTCCCATAATGGAGGGGACGACCAGTGTCACAAAAACAGCCAGTCCAAAATCTCCAGCCCCTTCCAGTACGTCTTTTATCATTGTTTCGCTTCCGTCCTGATTGTTGCAACTGGTTGTCTTCTGTGTCTGATTGGTGTTGTTTTGAACGTGTGTTTACATGTTTGTCTCTGCTGTGACAACTGTGATTGATGTTGTTTTGAACGTGTGTTTACATGTTTGTCTCTGCTGTGACAACTGTGATTGGTGTTGTTTTGAACGTGTGTTTACATGTTTGTCTCTGCTGTGACAACTGTGATTGATGTTGTTTTGAACGTGTGTTTACATGTTTGTCTCTGCTGTGACAACTGTGATGTTGTTTTGAACGTGTGTTTACATGTTTGTCTCTGCTGTGACAACTCTGATGTTGTTTTGAACGTGTGTTTACATGTTTGTCTCTGCTGTGACAACTGTGATTGATGTTGTTTTGAACGTGTGTTTACATGTTTGTCTCTGCTGTGACAACTGTGATTGATGTTGTTTTGAACGTGTGTTTACATGTTTGTCTCTGCAGTGACAACTCTGATGTTGTTTTGAACGTGTGTTTACATGTTTGTCTCTGCTGTGACAACTCTGATGTTGTTTTGAACGTGTGTTTACATGTTTGTCTCTGCTGTGACAACTGTGATTGGTGTTGTTTTGAACGTGTGTTTACGTGTTTGTCTCTGCTGTGACAACTGTGATTGGTGTTGTTTTGAACGTGTGTTTACATGTTTGTCTCTACAGTGATTTTGTCTGTTGTCTCTGCAGTGACGTTGTCAGTTTGTCTCTGCGACGTTGTCTGTTATCTCTGCAGTGACGTTGTCAGTTGTCTCTGCAGTGACGTTGTCAGTTGTCTCTGCGACGTTGTCTGTTGTCTCTGCAGTGATTTTGTCTGTTGTCTTTGCAGTGACGTTGTCTGTTATCTCTGCAGTGACGTTGTCAGTTGTCTCTGCAGTGATGTTGTCTGTTATCTCTGCAGTGACGTTGTCTGTTGTCTCTGCGACGTTGTCTGTTGTCTCTGCAGTGATTTTGTCTGTTGTCTCTGCAGTGACGTTGTCTGTTGTCTCTGCAGTGACGTTGTCTGTTGTCTCTGCAGTGACGTTGTCTGTTGTCTCTGCAGTGACGTTGTCTGTTGTCTCTGCAGTGACGTTGTCTGTTGTCTCTGCAGTGATGTTATCTGTTGTCTCTGCAGTGATTTTGTCTGTTGTCTCTGCAGTGACGTCTGTTGTCTCTGCAGTGACGTTGTCTATTGTCTCTGCAGTGATTTTGTCTGTTGTCTCTGCAGTGACGTTGTCAGTTGTCTCTGCAGTGACGTTGTCTGTTGTCTCTGCAGTGACGTTGTCTGTTGTCTCTGCAGTGACGTTGTCAGTTGTCTCTGCAGTGACGTTGTCTGTTGTCTCTGCAGTGACGTTGTCAGTTGTCTCTGCAGTGATTTTGTCTGTTGTCTCTGCAGTGATTTGTCTGTTGTCTCTGCAGTGATTTTGTCTGTTGTCTCTGCAGTGACGTTGTCAGTTGTCTCTGCAGTGATTTTGTCTGTTGTCTCTGCAGTGATGTTGTCAGTTGTCTCTGCAGTGACGTTGTCTGTTGTCTCTGCAGTGATTTTGTCTGTTGTCTCTGCAGTGATTTTGTCTGTTGTCTCTGCAGTGACGTTGTCTGTTGTCTCTGCAGTGACTGTTGTCTGTTGTCTCTGCAGTGATTTTGTCTGTTGTCTCTGCAGTGACGTTGTCTGTTGTCTCTGCAGTGATGTTGTCTGTTGTCTCTGCAGTGATTTTGTCTGTTGTCTCTGCAGTGATTTTGTCTGTTGTCTCTGCAGTGATGTTGTCTCTGCAGTGATGTTGTCTGTTGTCTCTGCAGTGACGTTGTCTGTTGTCTCTGTTGCCATGGTCGTGGCTTCAGTCATTGTTCTCTGTGAAGATTTTGTGTTTTGTTTACTTAATCCAAAACAAATGTGACTGCCCGCGTCCAAGCAAACAGGAACCAGAAAAAAAGACCAGAAAAAAAAAAGAAAAATCATTAAGTGTATTTAATACAACAAGGCAAGACGGGTGCAAATTTTTGGCCAACTGGCCTTTGTCGAGTGTAAGATCACAAACAAACAAACACCAGGTACAAAAATTGGGAGAAAAAAACTGAAACTTCCCTGCTGCTCTGTCCTGTGTGAGAAAAGGATTCGTGTTTTTTCTGGTGCCAGGTGTGTTTACTTGTCCTTTACGGTGATTTTCACACACGGTTTTTCTGTTGTTGTCCTGTGCAATTTTTTGGTTTTTTTTGGTTTTTTTTGGTTTTTTTATGTCTTAGTATCCCAATTTTTGTACTAGTCTTACTGCCCCCGCACCACTCATGTCACCTCCCCAACACACCTGAACAACTCACTCACACTCATGTCACCTCCCCAACACACCTGAACAACTCACTCACACTCATGTCACCTCCCCAACACACCTGGACAACTGACTCACACAGGTCACCTCCCCAATACACCTGAACAATTCACTCACACTATGTCACCTCCCCAACACACCTGAACAACTCACTCACACTATGTCACCTCCCCAACACACCTGAACAACTCACTCACATTCATGTCACCTGCCCAACACACCTGAACAACTCGCTCACACTCATGTCACCTGCCCAACACACCTGAACAACTCGCTCACACTCATGTCACCTCCCCAACACACCTGAACAACTCGCTCACACTCATGTCACCTCCCCAACACACCTGAACAACTGACTCACACTCATGTCACCTCCCCAACACACCTGAACAACTCGCTCACACTCATGTCACCTCCCCAACACACCTGAACAACTCGCTTACACTCATGTCACCTCCCCAACACACCTGAACAACTCGCTCACACTCATGTCACCTGCCCAACACACCTGAACAACTCGCTCACACTCATGTCACCTCCCCAACACACCTGAACAACTCGCTCACACTCATATCACCTCCCCAATACACCTGAACAACTCGCTCACACTCATGTCACCTGCCCAACACACCTGGACAACTGACTCACACTCATGTCACCTCCCCAACACACCTGAACAACTCGCTCACACTCATGTCACCTGCCCAACACACCTGAACAACTCGCTCACACTCATGTCACCTCCCCAACAACACCTGAACAACTCGCTCACACTCATATCACCTCCCCAACACACCTGAACAACTCGCTCACACTCATGTCACCTGCCCAACACACCTGGACAACTGACTCACACTCATGTCACCTCCCCAACACACCTGAACAACTCGCTCACACTCATGTCACCTGCCCAACACACCTGAACAACTCGCTCACACTCACGTCACCTCCCCAACACACCTGAACAACTCGCTCACACTCATATCACCTCCCCAACACACCTGAATAACTCGCTGACACTCATGTCACCTCCCCAACACACCTGAACAACTCGCTCACACTCATATCACCTCCCCAACACACCTGAACAACTCGCTCACACTCATGTCACCTGCCCAACACACCTGGACAACTGACTCACACTGAGGTCACCATGAGATCAGGGCAGAGGCATCAAGAGTCAGGGACAGTTGTTCACAGTACAGTGAGACAGGATGATAATGATCCTGCTGTGGGCTGTCATTTTGCATTGATTCTGCCTGATTGGGCTGCACTCTACACTTTCTTTCATGATATATCCTAGTATCCACCCCCCCCCCCCCCCCCCCCCCCCCCCCTTGCACTGATCGCAGCAGAAAGAATGCAATTTCCGACCATAAGTACCTATTTTTGTCTCTTAGTATGAACCGTAACCTGTACAGTACCCGCACATGTAATATACTGACAGAAAGCTCTTTGGTGCACCTTTCAGATAATGACAGCGAAAATTAGAAACAAACTGGGTCAAAGCCACCAAATAAAGAAATTTAAGGAAAATGTGTAGGAGAGCACACAAAAACTTTAAAGGCCGTTTTCTCAAAATGGCTGTCATACAACTTATTGACTTTAAACATACATAACTTCTTTTTTTTTTTTTAGTACAAGCTTCATTCAAGTACCAAAATAATCAGCAGAATGTACCCTTTCCAGTGATATGTATATCTGAAAATGCCCAAAATGCTAGTTAAGACTGATTTCGTGGTGGGAGGTCACATATACATGTAATGTCCTCGGAACTGAGTATATTTCTCCCCCTGTGGGGATGCTGGGGGCTCTTTCAGTATAAATAGTATCCTCCCCTTCTAGAAAGTCTGTGCTAGAAATTTCCTCATTTCTGTCACTCTCTTTGTTTCTGCCTTGTTCCTTTGCTTTCTGTCATTTCTACCTATCATTTTCTGCCTTAATGGTCCATTCACCTGTATGTGTTCGATAAAGTCTTGCGTTCTTTTTCTTAGGATTGATAATTGGGTACATGTATTAATTGCATTTTTGGCTCTAGGGAGGTGAGATATGCGGAAACAATTTTAGGTAAATTAGGCCCCTTTTTATATATGTTTTGGTGTCTTCAGGTATGCTTAAATTTGTATTCAGGTATGTTTTTTAACTCCTCTGTGCGATAAATTGGACAGAGTGGTCAACACCGGGGACTTGTCCTTAGATTATGTGTGCAAGTGCATTGATATGTGTACTTATTTTTCTTTTCTTTTTTTTTTTTCCTGTTGAAGTTTTGTATGTTTTGAAACAGTTATAGCCTTGATATGGCTATACACAGTTGGTTGGGCTTTAAATAACAATAGTCATCAACCAGGCCAGAGAAATACAGACACCTGTGGTGTTGGTTAGCATTTTTGAGCGAAATCTTTTATAACACACATGTGAAGTGGATTACATTCAGCTGTGATCCCAGCCTCTCCAGTGAACATGTAGCATGCTCATCTCTAGGTAGGAGCTGATCAGGGCAAAAGAAAATTAATAGGAATGAAAATACAAATGCGAAAAAATTTGGAGACAGAGGTTCATTTTGCCAGGTCCCCTCTCCATGAAGGACATTTAGCTTTTTTGAACTTGGTCACAAAAAAAAAGGAAAATTGTGTGGTGTTTGAACTTGGTCACAAAAAAAAAGGAAAATTGTGTGGTGTTTGAACTTGGTCACAAAAAAAAAGGAAAATTGTGTGGCGTTTGAACTTGGTCACAAAAAAAAAGGAAAATTGTGTGGTGTTTGAACTTGGTCACAAAAAAAGGAAAATTGTGTAGCGTTTGAACTTGGTCACAAAAAAAAGGAAAATTGTGTGGTGCTGCACCGTAGCAAAATGCTGTCAATGGGTAGAGCAGCTTGAGTTTCAAAAGGTAAAAGTCTCCATTGTGACCAAATAACTATAAATATTGAATGAGTAGTCAGTAATGCCTGTCTGCACCCTCTGTGTATGGCTAAATCACGGCTGCATTTTCCCAGCCATTCTCCTACCTTTTAATTGCGAGCCGGCAGCGGCATCGCCTGCGAGTGCTAATTTTGTCCATGCAGGGTCGACCAAAGTCCATATCACTGGCTAGCGTGCCTTTGTGTTCTGGCACTACTGATAAAGAAGGAAGCCGAGTCCAGTTTTCTGTGTGTATTGTGAATTTGTGCAATGATCTGCATTATTTTCGTCACTTTACCTGTGTGCATTCAGTGCTGTGAATATTCATTGTTCTGAAGAAGTGATCTTTACTTTTTAGGATTACCTTGTCTTTGAGTTTTTGTAGAAATTACTAATGTGATGATCGACTGACACCTCCAGGTTGCTCTTTGTTCAGTATAAAGTGAGATTATTTTCGTAATAGTGACGGAAGTATAGTAAAATTTACAATCTTCACATATTTTCCTCAGTTTTAGCAAGGTCTGATTCGTGGTCTTCAGTGCTTTAACTTTCTAAAATTAAAAAAAAATCGCTTTAGGCTGTTTGTTTTCATTCTTTTTTAGAGGCTTACATTTGACTAAAATCGGGTGTTAGCTGTTGCCTGACCAAGGCACGCGCTGCGCCGGCTATAAACTAGGCCACGCGCGTGTTTAATTAAGCCGGTCTTTATCCAGGGCAACCTCCGACACACATCTCTCTCTCTCTCTCTCTGTCTGTCTGTCTGTCTGTCTGTCTCTCTGTGCATGCGTGTGTGTGTTCAAATGCATGTTAAAATGTATAAATCAACTCTGTGTTTGTGCCGCGCGCGCGCGTGTGTGTGTGTGTGTGTGTGTGAGTGCGTATGCGTGTGCGCGAGTATATACGTTATGATGCATATCTCTCTGCCTACTGCATACATCGTGTGTGTGTGTGTGTGTGTGTGTGTGTGTGTGTGTTTATAACTGCTGTGCTCTTCCCGAGTACTGGAATCTAGGTCAATCTGGAGGCACATACCATGAACTTAGTACAAGTGGCCAGTGCAGTAGGCCTAACTAACACGCCTCGCTATACGGCAGCAGGACGGGTGAAAAGGGTGTGGGGAGTGGAAGGGAAGGGGAAAGATGCGCGCTATTTATAGCCGGCAGGGCAGAGCCAGAGTTGCCAGAACTACGGCCAACCCAAGTATCACGGAAATGTGCGCCGTGAAATATGAAGAATGAATGACTAATGAATAAATGATTAATACATGATTACATCCACTGTGATAGCTAAAGAATTGTGTCGTGTCGTGAAGCACAAGTTTCTCTGAACATTGTGTTTTAATCATGGCGTGATTAAGAATTTGTGTCATGTTGTGAAGCATTGTATGTCTGAACATTGTGTTTCAGTTGTGACGTGATTAAGAATTTGTGTCATGTTGTGAAGCATTATGTGTCTGAACATTGTGTTTCAGTCGCGGGGTGATAAAGAACGTGGTGGACGTCCTTGACCTTCGCTGCTATGGATTGTGTCGACCCAGTGGTATCGACTGGACCACGGCGTACTCCCTGGACCAGGAGAGCAAGCAGCGAGTGCGACAGATCTTCAACGTCAACCGAGAAAACTACCAGATGGTGTGAACAGCGGTCGCAGGTCTTGCCCTGTGATCTGTGGGTGTCCAGTGTTAGTCGGCTGGGTTTTGTGGGTGTCCAGTGTTAGTCGGCTGGGTTTTGTGGGAGCCAACTGTCGGTTTTCTTACTTAACCTTTTGACTCCCACACCTTATCCACCAACTGCAAAAACTTGACTCTTTGACTCCCCCACCCTATCCACCAGTTTCCTGCAGGAAGCTGGTGGATAGGGTAAAGGAGTCAAAGGATTATGTTTTTTGCTTTGCTAGCATGGTTGACAGAGCAGGATGCTGGTGGACAGGGTGAGGGAGTCAAAGGGACTTTTGCTTTGCTAGCATGGTGGACAGTGCAGGACGCTGGTGGACAGGGTGCGAGAGTCAGAGGGTTAAACCTGAAAGAAACAGAAGCTGGGTTAACATGTTGTCTGTTGTTTTTTGGTGACAAGATCAAATCATGGCACGTCATTATGTTGTGGACTTGCGGATGTTATGTTAAAGTCAGAATCAGTTTGCTCGATATGAAGAAGCATAATTAAGCGTACAGTTTCAGCTCTTTCAAGATAGCGTCACTGAGTACAGTGCACACTACAACACAAGACATCACAAAGGCTAAGCAGGTGTTTTGAAATATATATGTATATGTGTGTGTATATATATGTATATTTAGTGCAAAATTGTTCATTTCTGACTTTTTAACATATTTTGAAATTTCAGTGTTTATGAACTAAGATGCAAAAAAAAAACCAAAAAAAAACCTGACTGATTTATATGTTACCATTTTCTTTTTACACATGTTGAAAACTTCGAGGACATCTTGACAAGGGAAGTAATAAGCCCTTAAAGTGTTTGAAAGTTTGAAAAAGATTGTTTAACTGCTTTCTAGGGTGTGTGTAGCCATGAAAGTTAAGGAAATGAATTATTAGATGTTAAAGACTCAAAACACAGAACAAATCTCGGTTGTCCTAATTTTGACTCTTAGCAATCTGTGTTTAGCCATTGTTATGATTGGTGGGCTCGTTTTTAGCTGGTGTTCCCATGCCACGTCACACACACACACACACACACACACACACACACACACACACACACACACACACACACACATACGCACATACGCACATACGTACACACACACACACACAGACACACACACACACACACACACACACACACACACACACACACACACACACACACACACACACACACAAGTATGTAAATACCTTTATATAGAGGTAGGTATAAATAGATGTATATGTAGTATACGCATGAACAAACAAGTATAAATAAATAGATGTATATATATATATGTATACACAGGAACAAACCAAGGCTGTTGTAAGGTGAGGCTTCGAGCAAATTGTTTATGATCATTATAATTATGTTTAAGACAAAAAATAATTGGAAGATGATCTTTTTTTACCAAGCTGATTGTCAATAAAATCATTGTTCTTATCTGGCCAGTTGGCGTGCTGACTGTTATGACTGGTTGGCCTGCTGACTGTTGTGACTGGTTGGCCTGTTGTGACTGTTTGGCATGCTAACGGTTATGACTGGTTGGCCTGTTGTGACTGGTTGGCCTGCTGACTATTGTGACTGGTTGGCCTGTTGTGACTGTTTGGCATGCTAACGGTTATGACTGGTTGGCCTGTTGTGACTGGTTGGCGTGCTGACTGTTATGACTGGTTGGCCTGTTGTGACTGGTTGGCGTGCTGACTTTTGTGACTGGTTGGCCTGTTGTGACTGGTTGGCGTGCTGACTGTTGTGACTGGTTGGCCTGTTGTGACTGTTTGGCGTGCTAACGGTTATGACTGGTTGGCCTGTTGTGACTGGTTGGCGTGCTGACTGTTATGACTGGTTGGCCTGTTGTGACTGGTTGGCCTGCTGACTGTTGTGACTGGTTGGCCTGTTGTGACTGTTTGGCGTGCTAACGGTTATGACTGGTTGGCCTGTTGTGACTGTTTGGCATGCTAACGGTTATGACTGGTTGGCCTGTTGTGACTGGTTGGCGTGCTGACTTTTGTGACTGGTTGGCCTGCTGACTTTTGTGACTGGTTGGCCTGCTGACTGTTGTGACTGGTTGGCCTGTTGTGACTGGTTGGCCTGCTGACTGTTGTGACTGGTTGGCCTGCTGACTGTTGTGACTGGTTGGCCTGTTGTGACTGGTTGGCCTGTTGTGACTGGTTGGCCTGATGTGACTGGTTGGCCTGCTGACTGTTGTGACTGGTTGGCCTGCTGACTGTTGTGACTGGTTGGCGTGCTGACTGTTGTGACTGGTTGGCCTGCTGACTGTTGTGACTGGTTGGCCTGCTGACTGTTGTGACTGGTTGGCCTGTTGTGACTGGTTGGCCTGCTGACTGTAGTGACTGGTTGGCCTGTTGTGACTGGTTGGCCTGCTAACTGTTGTGACTGGTTGGCCTGCTAACTATTGTGACTGGTTGGCTGCTGACTGTTGTGACTGGTTGGCCTGTTGTGACTGGTTGGCCTGCTGACTGTTGTGACTGGTTGGCCTGTTGTGACTGGTTGGCCTGCTAACTGTTGTGACTGGTTGGCCTGCTAACTATTGTGACTGGTTGGCTGCTGACTGTTGTGACTGGTTGGCCTGTTGTGACTGGTTGGCCTGCTAACTGTTGTGACTGGTTGGCTGCTGACTGTTGTGACTGGTTGGCCTGCTGACTGTTGTGACTGGTTGGCCTGTTGTGACTGGTTGGCCTGCTGACTGTTGTGACTGGTTGGCCTGTTGTGACTGGTTGGCCTGTTGTGACTGGTTGGCCTGTTGTGACTGGTTGGCCTGCTGACTGTAGTGACTGGTTGGCCTGCTGACTGTAGTGACTGGTTGGCCTGCTGACTGTAGTGACTGGTTGGCCTGCTGACTGTAGTGACTGGTCGGTGTGCTGACTGTTGTGACTGGTTGGCGTGCTGACTGTTGTGACTGGTTGGCGTGCTGACTGTAGTGACTGGTTGGCCTGCTGACTGTAGTGACTGGTTGGCCTGCTGACTGTTGTGACTGGTTGGCCTGTTGTGACTGGTTGGCCTGTTGTGACTGGTTGGCCTGCTGACTGTTGTGACTGGTTGGCCTGCTGACTGTTGTGACTGGTTGGCCTGTTGTGACTGGTTGGCCTGTTGTGACTGGTTGGCCTGTTGTGACTGGTTGGCCTGCTGACTGTTGTGACTGGTTGGCCTGCTGTGACTGGTTGGCATGCTGACTGTTGTGACTGGTTGGCCTGTTGTGACTGGTTGGCCTGCTGACTGTTGTGACTGGTTGGCGTGCTGACTGTTGTGACTGGTTGGCCTGCTGACTGTTGTGACTGGTTGGCCTGCTGACTGTTGTGACTGGTTGGCCTGCTGACTGTTTTGATAAGAATTGTGGACTGAAGATCTGATCTCTCAAAGTGGTGTGCATGGTGAGCGTTGTGCACTGCCCTTGGCTATTCATCCATCACTGTGGAGTGTCGGCTAGAAGCAAGTCAGAAAGTTAATGGTTGAAACCATGTTCATAACTTGTGTAAGTCACGGAGACTGGTATTGAGATGCTGGTGATGTTGAGACAGAATGGTATTCAGTCAGCTCATGAACCATGTTAACCCTTTGACTCCCGCACCCTATCTACCAACTACAAAAACTTAACCCTTTGATTCCCTCACCCTATCCACCAGCTTCCGATTCCCTCACCCTATCCACCAGCTTCCTGCAGGAAGCTGGTGGATAGGGTGAGGGAATCAAAGGGTTAAGTTTTTGCTTTGCTAACATGGTTGGCATTGCAGGATGCTGGTGGAGAGGGTGCGGGAGTCAAAGGGTTAAGACATAATGGTATTCAGTCAGCTCATGAATTATTTCCACATGAAGGTGGAACTGCTCACTGGCCTGAAATGTGTCGCAGTTTTCTACCTTACAGTTGCTCGCCATTGATCCCACCATTCATCCCGCCATTGATCCCACCTCCATCGACGCAGTTATCAGGCGGTGTGCGTCATGTCGTTTGTTGGATTGTTTCTGCCGCTTGTAGGGTAAAGGTTTTATAGTTAGTTGGGAATATTAGTTGTTGTAAATGGGGTTTTTGTTCGTCCTTTTATCAGCTCAGCTATCGACTGGACGAAGTATGAAGTGCGTACTTCATCACGTCCACATTAACCTTTGTAACTCGCTGTTGTTGTTAACTTTAATCTGTATAATGTGTTGGAAGTTTGTGTCATGGTGTGAGTGAGGAAGATGAAGTTGGTTTTTGTTGTTGTTTTTTTCCCATTATTTACCTTCCCTGACCCGCAATAAACAAAGTGAATGCAGTTGTTACACATTTTCAGCCACAAGAAAGGAGGAAAGTATCCAATCTTTCTCCCCTCTGATGCTGAGGATACATATCTGTATTTACTCTGCTTAACCCTTTGACTCCTCACCGTATCCACCAACTGTAAAAACTTAACCCTTTGACTCTCTCACCCTATCTGCCAGCTTCCTGCTGGTGGATAGGGTAAGGGAGTTGAAAGGTTTTAAGTTTTTGCTTCGCTAGCATGATTGACAATGCAGGATGCTGGTGGTTAGGGTGCGGGAGTCAAAAGGTTAATAAAACAAGCCCTGGCCGTGGCTGTCTTGTTATTCCCAGACCCTAAGGCTGGCCTGGTGAGAGGTTGAGGTCTGTGTAGTCTGACTGCTCTCTGATTTCAGGTTCAGGGGACAAAACCTTTCCCTTTTTTCCATCCTCCCACTTTCACTGGTAGTCTCCCTTCTTCCATCTCTTCACATTGATGATTGACAAGAACAAAATGAATCGGCTTGTGTGAGCAAAATGTTGACTGTTTCCTTCTGCATTTGTTGTGTGTGTGTGTGAACAAATGTGTTGTGATCAGTCTTGTATTTCTATTTAGTGTGTGTTTGTAATGTGTGAACAAATGTGGTGTGATAAATGTTGTATTTCTATCCAGTGTGTGTGAACAAATGTGGTGTGATATATGTTGTATTTCTATCCAGTGTGTGTGAACAAATGTGGTATGATATATGTTGTATTTCTATCCAGTGTGTGTTTGTGTGTGTGAACAAATGTGGTGTGATAAATTCTGTATTTCTATCGCGTGCAGTCAGTATTTTCACACATTTCCAAAGACATGAAAAAATATGACAATGTCTAAACTGTGTAGGTCTTCTTCTTCTTCTTCTTCTTCTTCTTCTTCTTCTCCTTCTTCATCTTTTCCTTCTTCTTGTTCTTCTTCTTCTTCTGTCTTCTTTTTCTTCTTCTTCTTCTTCTTCTTCTTCTTTTCCTTCTTCTTCTTCTTCTTCTTCTTCTGTCTTCTTTTTCTTCTTCGTCTTGTCTTCTTTTCTTCTTGTTCTTCTTCTTCTTCTTCTCTTCTTCTTCTTCTTGTTCTTCTTGTTCTTCTTCTTTTCTTCTTCTTCTTCTCCTTCTTCGTCTCTTCTTCTTCTTCTGTCTTCTTTTTCTTCTTCTTCTTCTTCTTCTGTCTTCTTTTCTTCTTGTTCTTCTTGTTCTTCTTCTTGTTCTTCTTCTTGTTCTTCTTCTTCTCCTTCTTCGTCTCTTCTTCTTCTTCTTGTTCTTCTTCTTCTTGTTCTTCTTCTTCTTCTTTTGTTCACCTTCTACAGTCAGGCTACATGTGGTCTTAAGTGTTGATGATTTTGCCCAGTTCCTACCGGCTGCTATGAAGCCTGGCAGTTGAGTAGGCCTACTTGTAGTCTTTTTGTGGTACAAGCTTGTATTTTCCTCTTTCATAAAAAAAAAAGATTGTAGGATTTTGACACATAGAGAATAAAGTTCATCATTCTTTTTTTTTAGTCCTCATTTTTTCCACCCTATGATTATAAATCCAATGCTTTGAAAAACTATACATATTATTTATATATAATATTTCTTCTGTATGTATATTTTGCTTGTTTCCCTGCCATAATTTCTGTGTTTTTTCAGTTTATTTAGTTCATAGAGAATTTCAGACATTTCTGATCAAAATGAGTTGTTTGTCTTGTCTTTCTTTATTTGTTTGCTTATTTGTTTATTTATATGCCTGTTTGCTTATTTATGTGTATGCCTGTTTGCTTATTTGTTTATTTATATGCCAGTTTGCTTATTTGTTGTCTGTTTAGTCCATGCTTTTTCTCCCTCAATCTCAGTGTCTGTCTGTGTGTTTGTGAGTGTGTGTGTGTGTGCATCTCTCTCTCACACATACAAACACACACAACACACGAACACACACACACACACACACACACACACACACACACACACACACACACACACACACACACACACGCACACGCATGTACACATATCCATCATAAGTGGAAACATAAATGTGTCTTACGAGAATAAACGGCTCCCGTTATTATCATTTTTTATGAAACTTTGTCTTCCAGATGGGAGGGGACTGGGTTGGGTAAGAATCACCTTTGCACAATCATCCCTGTTCTGTGAAAAACTCGTTGCCAGTATTTGGTAATGTTTTCTGATTTTTCTTCAGCTGTGTTTTCTGATGGAAGGCCATGATCGCCAACGCCATGTGCCAAGGCACCTGATGACGATGATGATTGTTTTCTGATTTTTATTTCTTTTATCTGTTTTGTATCTGTGGCCTTCGGTTGTGATTAGTTGATAATTGTTGGACTCTTTTTGAAGATTCGATTCGATTAGTTTTTAATACAACAAGGCAAGACAGGCGCAAATTTTCGGCCAACTGGCCTTTGTCAAGCGTAAGATCACAAACAAACAAATACCAGATACAAAAATTAGGAGAAAAAGACTGAAACTTCCCTGCTGCTCCATCTAGTTTATTCTTTTTCTCACACTGGACGAAGCAGCAGAAGAAGTTTCAGTCTTTTTCTCATAATTTTTGTATCAGGTATTTGTGATCTTACGCTTGGCAAAGGCCAGTTGGTCGAAAATTTGCGCCTGTCTTGTCTTGTTGTATTAAATACGCGTTCTTATTCTTTTTTCGTGTTTCTTGTGGTTCCTGTTTGCTTGAATACGGGCAGTCACTTTTGGGGGAGGGGGGGAGATTTGTTTTGTTCTATTAATGGTTTTTAAAATTCCAGTGTAGTTTGTTATCATCTTTCCTTACATTCTCATTTCATTATAGTACTTCTGTTATTAATTTTCAATCATGATTAGATGATAAGAAGTCTGGTAGCTCTTAAGTTCAAGATATTGTTGTAGAAGTTGTTAATTATTCTGGTGCATGTCTTCCTAATAGTTCTTTTTCTGGCGTTTCTTCACATATCTTAATTCTGTGTGTGTGTGTGTGTGTGTGTGTGTGTGTTGTGTGTGTGTGTGTGTGTGTTGTGTGTGTGTGTGTGTGTGTGTGTGTGTGTGTGTGGTTATTGCTTTAAAAATGCATTTGTGATTTTGTTTTTATCTGGTGATATGTATCCTGATTAGAGTGATTCAAAGCTTTGATGTTATCAAAAATGATTCGTGTGCATATGAATTTGTATGGTTTGCATTGTTTGTTGATTTTTGATTAAATTGTTTTCTATAAGATCAAGTTTTGATGTGTTTTGTGAATGTGAAATGAAATGGAATTTGTTGTGTTGTATGAAACTGTTTTCCATCTGTAGTGGTTATAGTACACAGGCCAATTTACTACATACCTCAAACTGCTTATACATTGTTATTATTCTGAAATGTACAATTATCATTATAAAGCACACATATATACAAACACAGACATGCGTACATAAACAATGAACGTTAGGAACATTTACACATAATTATTTTGAAATATACAATTATCATTGTAAACCACGTGTGTATACATACACAGGCATGCATACATAAACATTGAGACCATTTAAACATGATAATTATTCTGAAATATACAATTACCATTGTAAACCACATTACACATGCAGACATGCACTATGTAAATGAAATTCAGTGGCAAATTGTGGCTTCAGAGCAGCGAACATCAAGGTAGAAAGAAACTCTAGGGAGAGCTAGACAACAGAAGGTCTTCAGAGAAGTAACCCCCTTTAGACAAGTGTTTCGGCCCTGAATTCCTCACACTCTCGGGGGCCGGGCCACATCCAGGTCATGACTCCTGGATGCCCTTCTGCTGTTGTCTATTTTTTTTTTTTTCCCCCACGCCGGGGAGCGAACCTGGGCGATTCTGTGCTTCAGAACTGCGGTACGCGGTTTTACCAATGTGCTAACGGGGCACACATCATCTGTAGGGAATTTAATCCTTAT
>JAPXFY010000019.1:1417814-1422814 GCA_030674185.1 Monoplex corrugatus
TAGCATTTCCATTTTCTCGTTTGTTTGTAGCATTTCCATTTCTCGTTTGTTTGTAGCATTTCCATTTTCATGTCTGTAGCATTTCCATTTTCATGTTTGCAGCATTTCCATTTTCATGTTTGTAGCATTTCCATTTTCATGTCTGTAGCATTTCCATTTTCATGTCTGTAGCATTTCCATTTTCATGTTTGTAGCATTTCCATTTTCATGTCTGTAGCATTTCCATTTTCATGTTTGCAGCATTTCCATTTTCATGTTTGTAGCATTTCCATTTCATGTCTGTAGCATTTCCATTTTCATGTCTGTAGCATTTCCATTTTCATGTCTGTAGCATTTCCATTTTCATGTCTGTAGCATTTCCATTTTCATGTCTGTAGCATTTCCATTTTCATGTTTGCAGCATTCCATTTCTTGTTTGTAGCATTTCCATTTTTTTTGTTTGTAGCATTTCCATTTTCTCGTTTGTTTGTAGCATTTCCATTTTCTCGTTTGTTTGTAGCATTTCCATTTTCATGTCTGTAGCATTTCCATGTTCTTGGCTACATGTGTGCATACTGTGTCGCCTTCACTGTGCATGTGTTATGTTGCTACAACGTCTGTATACTCCATCGTCAGTAGGTGTGACTGCTGGGTGTTGTACTGTTTCCATCAGCCACCAAACACTGACAGCATTTCAGTCAAAACCTATGGAACGCAGCACAATGTAACAACTCAATACAACACAGCATGTTTAATAACAGCACACAGTAGTCTATTACATAACAACACCACATAATTCTACGACATCATATTACAGTACAAATCTATGGAACACAACACAACACAACATCATCATCATCATCAGGTGCCCTGCCGCATGGCGTTGGCGACCATGGACTTCTAACCATCTCTATCTCTCGTTGCCCCCAGCATCTTCTTCACCCTCCTCGTCCCCAGCCACTCTGCAAGTCCGTCCAGCATTCTCTCCCTGGGTCTACCTGGTGCTCTCTTTCCCTCCAGCTTTCCCGTTGTTACCAGGTGCTCCAAATCCCCCTTCCTCATAAAATGGCCTATAAATATTGCTTGTCTTTTCCTAATCTTCCTTATGAGTGATCTACTTGTATCTGACTCCATCAAGACTGTCTCGTTTGTTTTCTTTGCTGTCCATGGAACTCTCAATATTCTTCTGAGAAACCACATCTCGGCTGCCTCAATCTTGCTCGGGTTTTGTTTGTTGACTGTCCACGCCTCGCATCTGTACAACAGTATTGGTTCTATATAACATTCAAGGACTCTCTTCCTGATGTTAATTGATAGGCATTTGTTGGTAAGAATGCTTGTCATCTTCTTGAATGCTGTTTTGGCTTGGCCGATTCTGCCAGCTATTTCCGATGTGCATCTGCCGTCTGATGAAACGACCGTTCCCAGATATTTGAACTTATTAACCTGTGTCAAGGTTGTGCCATTTGCTGTTATTTTGCATGAGGGGATTTCATGTATTTTACTGATCACCATGACTTCAGTCTTCCTGCTGTTTAGTTCCAACCCCTTACCTTTGCTTACATAATTCTACGACATCATATTACAGTACAAATCCATGGAACACAACACAACATAACAAATCAATACAAATCATTATGCTTAACAACAGTAGACAGTATAACATAACAACACCACATAATGCTACGACATAGCATGATGCTACAGTACAAATGTAGGGAATGTAATGCAATGTAACAAACCAATACAACACAGCATGTCCAGAATTAATGTTCGGATTTCTGTCTGATTTCTGTCTGATTTCTGTCTGATTTCTGTCTGATTTCTGTCTGATTTCTATCTGATTTCGTCGCCGGTAATACTGTGTTCTGGTCAGCTTCCAGTCTAATACGAACCACAAAAAGAAAAATAGAAAAAAATTTTTTTTTGTAAGCGTTGTGCATTTATTGTGTCTTTTGCATACGCTGGACAAAGACCAGCTGGCTGAAGCATTGCGCCTGTCTTGTTTTGTTATACAGGGGGGTGCAAAAGTAGGTATACAGTAAGTATCACATCATTATTACAATGCTTAATTCCGCTCTCGATTAGAGAAGTGTGTGAATACCGACGGCAAGCAGTTTGAGTATCTGAGGGATTAAGGCTGTGCTTGTTATTACATGTATATGCAATATTCATTTGTTTTGTATAATAAATGCAATGAGTATTGTACGTGTTTTCTTTTTTCATAACTGTATACCTACTTTTGCAAACCTGTATAATGTTAGTAGTGTGTGTATGTGTGTGTGTGTGTGTGTGTGTGTGTGTGTGTGTGTGTGTGTGTGTGTTGTGTGTGTGTTGTGTTGTGTGTGTGTTGTGTGTGTGTGTTTGTGTGTTTGTGTGTGTGTTGTGTGTGTGTGTGTGTGTGTGTTTGTGCGTGTGTGTAGTGTGTCTGTTTGTGTGTGTGTATGTGTTTGTGTGTGTGTTTGTGTGTGTGTATGTGTTTGTGTGTGTGTGTTTGTGTGTGTGTTTGTGTTTGCGTGTGTGTGTGTGTGTTGTGTGTGTGTGTGTGTTGTGTGTGTGTGTGTTGTGTGTGTGTGTGTGTGTGTGTGTGTGTGTGTGTGTGTGTGTGTGTGTGGTGTGTGTTCGTTCTTTGATTTAACGTCTGTTCACTATGAGTGATATTAGACGGATGTGTGTGTGTGTGTGTGTGTTTGTGCGTGTGTGTATGTGTGTCTGTTTGTGTGTGTGTATGTGTTTGTGTGTGTGTGTTTGTGTGTGTGTATGTGTATGTGTGTTTGTGTGTGTGTATGTGTATGTGTGTATGTGTGTGTATGTGTGTATGTGTGTGTGTGCGTATGTGTGTGTATGTGTGTGTGTATGTGTGTGTGTGTGCGTGTTGTGTGTGTGTGTGTGTGTGTGTTGTGTTGTGTGTGTGTGTGTATGTGTGTGTGTGTGTGTGGTGTGTGTGTGTGTGCGTGTGTGTGTGTGTGTGTGCGTGTGTGTGTGTGTGTGTTGGGTTTTGTTTTCGTTTGTCTTGAGGTATGTGGGATCTTTTGATACAGCCACGGGCTGAAGATGTGATATCTTGAATTCAATCCCAGCCCACAACTGACCCAGGACATAGCGAATACCAAATTCACCGCCTGTCTTAATGCTTCAGTCATTCTGACGGTGTCAGCTTAATGTTTCATAGCTCACCCCCCCCCCTCTTACTTTCCAGTTTGAAAACCTTGTCAGTGAATAGAATTTCGCGCAAACTCAAGGAGTCTGCCTGATACTAGACAGTGGCAGATTTTCTTGGAGCGTGTCTAGAATTGAGTGTGATCAAAAATCTGTTTTAAACAGCAGCCCAGCTCATGGGTTTTATGTGCAGGCTTAAGGCTTGTGCCATGATCACCATACACATGGCACCTGTGACGTTAGTGCATATGGGATTCGTTCTGAGCGCGGAGACAACGTCCTGAAAAACTGAAACTTTTGAACAAAGCTGAAACTCCAAACAAATCCACAACTTGAGCGTTTGGGGACGTACAATATTATACTCTGCTGGTACGTGTGTGGACACTGTCAAGGTGATGGTACGTGCAGTCCACAACAGTCTGCTTCCCATTTCTCTGTATCAGGTCATACACAGTGCCCTTGTGAACACCCACATGATCGTAAGCATGCGCAGTTCCCTCCCTTGCTTTGGCGTGTCTGTCATTACCTCCCTTGATGACTCCGAGTCGATCATACACTGTCGAACCGTCAGCGGGGTTCTGCTTCTGTGGGTTGCTACTGGAATCCCTCAGAGGTTCCTGTTCGTGGTACACGCTAGATGGCGAAGGGTGTGTGGTTTTGGTCGTTGTAGTTGTAGCCTGATCGATGCCGGTTTCACCCGAACTGACCCCATTTTGGAGCTCAATCTCGTGGTAATGGGAGTTAGGTGGATGAGTCGCCAAACATTGTACATGTACCTCAGGTACTACCTGGTCAGTGGATTTCCCGTCGCCCTGGTGACCGTTACTGTTGGATGAGTGGGGGTCAGGCGTCACCAAAACAGCGGGGTCACAGGCGGCTTCTGGTTTGTCCACGTTTGCAGCGTTTGACGTGACGTCACTAGGTGACGCCAGAGCATCACATGGCTCGGAAACCTCGTCAGTGACGTGGCAGGGATTTTTAAATGACGCCGTTTCCCCGGTAGTGACGCAGTTTGAGTAAGAGTTGAAAGACGTTGGTCGTCCTGTTTGCAAAATGTCTGAAACAGAGCGGAAAATGGAATGACATGCTGAGGAATGATAAAATTGAATGAAATGTAAACTTATGGACATGAATGCATCTAGTTAATGCTGTCACTTAGATATTGATTCAGAACCTTTTACCATCCAACAGGCGTAATACAAGGATGTTCACTTGGTGCAATCATGTTTTGACTACTGTAGATAAACATGCAGCGTGTTTCATATTCTTTTGCTTGCTTGCATAATGGACATAAGAAACCACAATCTTTATGTGGCAAGAAATCAGTTTTTATGTTGCTTGTACCTCCAATGAGTCATCATCATCATCATCAGGTGCCCTGCCACATGGCGTTGGCGACCATGGACTTCCATCCATCTCTATCTCTCGTTGCCCCTAGCATCTCCCCCACCCTCCTCATCCCCAGCCACTCTGCAAGTCCGTCCAGCATTCTCTCCCTGGGTCTACCTGGTGCTCTCTTTCCCTCCAGCTTTCCCATTGTGACCAGGTGCTCCAAATCCCCCTTCCTCATAAAATGGCCTATAAATGTTGCCTGTCTTTTCGTAATCTTCCTTATGAGTGATCTACTTGTGTCTGGCTCCATCAAGACTGTCCGTTTGTTTTCTTTGCTGTCCTGGAACTGTCAACATTCTTCTTAGAAAGCACATCTCGGTGCCTCAATCTTGCTCTGGCTTTGCTTGCTGACTGTCCACGCCTCGCATCCGTAGAACAGTATTGGTTCTATATAACATTCAAGGACTCTGTTTCTGATGTTAATTGATAGGCATTTGTTGGTAAGAATGCTTGTCATCTTCTTGAATGCT
>JAPXFY010000019.1:1427814-1435730 GCA_030674185.1 Monoplex corrugatus
ATATAGCTATGTACCTACCTGTCTGTACATATAGCTATGTACCTGTCTGTACATATAGCTATGTACCTACCTGTCTGTACATATAGCTATATACCTACCTGTCTGTACATAAAGCTATGTACCTGTCTTTACATATAGCTATGTACCTACCTGTCTCTACATATAGCTATGTACCTACCTGTCTGTACATATAGCTATATACCTACCTGTCTGTATATATATGCTATGTACCTACCTGTCTGTACATATAGCTATGTACCTACCTGTCTGTACATATAGCTATGTACCTACCTGTCTGTACATATAGCTATGAACCCACCTGTCTGTACATATAGCTATGTACCTACCTGTCTGTACATATAGCTATATACCTACCTGTCTGTACATATAGCTATATACCTACCTGTCTGTACATATAGCTATGTACCCACCTGTCTGTACATATAGCTATGTACCTACCTGTCTGTACATATAGCTATATACCTACCTGTCTGTACATATAGCTATGTAACTACCTGTCTGTACATATAGCTATGTACCTACCTGTCTGTACATATAGCTATGCACCTACCTATCTGTACATATAGCTATGTACCTACCTGTCTGTACATATAGCTATGTAGGCCTACCTGTCTGTACATAAAGCTATATACCTACCTGTCTGTACATATAGCTATATACCTACCTGTCTGTACATATAGCTATATACCTACCTGTCTGTACATATAGCTATATACCTACCTGTCTGTACACATAGCTATGTACCTGTCTGTACATATAGCTATGTACCTACCTGTCTGTACATATAGCTATGTACCTACCTGTCTGTACATATAGCTATGTACCTACCTGTCTGTACATATAGCTATATACCTACCTGTCTGTACATATAGCTATATACCCACCTGTCTGTACATATAGCTATGTACCTACCTGTATGTACATATAGCTATGTACCTGTCTGTACATATAGCTATGTACCTACCTGTCTGTACATATAGCTATGTACCTACCTGTCTGTACATATAGCTATGTACCTACCTGTCTGTACATATAGCTATATACCTACCTGTCTGTACATATAGCTATATACCCACCTGTCTGTAACATATAGCTATGTACCTACCTGTATGTACATATAGCTATGTACCTGTCTGTACATATAGCTATGTACCTACCTGTCTGTACATATAGCTATGTACCTACCTGTCTGTACATATAGCTATGTACCTACCTGTCTGTACATATAGCTATATACCTACCTGTCTGTACATATAGCTATATACCCACCTGTCTGTACATATAGCTATGTACCTACCTGTATGTACATATAGCTATGTACCCACCTGTATGTGCATATAGCTATGTACCTGTCTGTACATATAGCTATATACCCACCTGTCTGTACATATAGCTATGTACCTACCTGTCTGTACATATAGCTTATGTCCTACCTGTCTGTACATATAGCTAGCTGTACCTACCTGTCTGTACATATAGCTATTACCTCTCTGTACATATAGCTATGTACCCACCTGTCTGTACATATAGCTATGTCTACCTGTCTGTACATATAGCTATATACCTACCTGTCTGTACATATAGCTATTACCTACCTGTCTGTACATATAGCTATATACCTACCTGTCTGTACATATAGCTATGTACCTACCCGCATGTACATATAGCATATACCTACCTGTCTGTACATATAGCTATGTACCTCCTGTCTGTACATATTATGGCCATGCGTACAGCTATATACCTACGTGTCTGTACATATAGCTATGTACCTACCTGTCCCGTACATATATCGTATGTACCTACCTGTCTGTACATATACTATATACCTACCTCTGTACATATACTATATACCCCCTGTCTGTACATATAGCTATGTACCTACCTGTTCTGTACATATAGCTATTACCTACCTGTCTGTACATAAAGCTATGTACCTGTCTCTTACATATAGCTATGTACCTACCTGTCTCTTACATATAGCTATGTACCTACCTGTCTGTACATATAGCTATATACCTACCTGTCTGTATATATACTATGTACCTCACCTGTCCTGTACATATAGCTATGTACCTACCTGTCTGTACATATAACTATGTACCTACCTGTCTGTACATATAGCTATGTACCTGTCTGTACATATAGCTGTGTACCTACCTGTCTGTAAGTGTGGAACCCTGGCATCAGGGGGAAGAAGGAGCAAGGCGTGGTATTTCCACGACTGTAGCTGGGGTCTTGAATCATGATCACTGACGTTGTGCTCTTCCTCTTCACCGTGATTCTGATCTGGTTCACAGTGTCGTCGTCATCATCATCATCATCATCATCATCCTAATCGCCATCATCATCATCATCCTAATCGCCATCATCATCATCATCATCATCAGCATCAGCATCAGCATCATCATCCTAATCGCCATCATGATCATCACCATGATCGTCGTCGTCATCAACGTCATCAACATCGTCGTCATCGTCGTCGTCATCATCGTCGTCGTCGTCATCGTCGTCGTCGCGTCGTCATCGTCGTCATCGTCGTCGTCTTCATCATCATCATCATCATCACATCATCATCATCATCATCATCAGCGTCATCATCATCATCGTCGTCTTTCCCTCCCCCTGTTTCTCTCCTGTGCCTCCCTCCTTCCCTCTCTGTCTCTTTCTCTCTTTCTCTCTCTCTCTCACTCTGTCTCTCTTTCTCTTTCTCTATCTCTCGCTCTCTCTCTTTCTTTCTCTCTCTCTCTCTGTCTCTCTCTTTATCTCTCTGTCTCTCTCTCTGTCTCTCTTTCTCTTTCTCTATCTCTCTCGCTCTCTCTCTTTCTTTCTCTCTCTCTCTCTGTCTCTCTCTTTATCTCTCTCTCTCTCTCTGTCTCTCTCTCTCTCTCTGTCTCTCTCTTTATCTCTCTCTCTCTCTCTGTCTCTCTCTTTCTCTCTCGCTCTCTTTCTCTCTCTCTGTCTCTCTCTCTATGTCTCACCTTGAAAGGCATAGGCGAGGCCAATGGCAGCTGCCCCGAAGCCATATCGAATGTGCCCTTCACCTGTCATGAAAGTACAGTACAAGAAATGAACTGTAGCTGGTTGTGCTTGTGGTGAAAGTGGACAATGGTCGGCCGGTCGGTTGATTGCTTGATTGGTTGGTGGGTTTGTTTGATTATTCAGTTTGGGTTAGGGTTGTGGTTGGTTGTTTCGGGTGGGTGGGTGGGTGGGTGGGTGGTTCGTTGATGACGATGATGAGAAGGATAATCATGATGCTGTGGAATTCTATTTTGGGATGGGACAGCGTGATAGGGCTGTACTGTACGCTTGATATCGTATCAACTGTGTGATAGGGCTGTACTGTACGCTTGATATCGTATCAACTATGTGACAGGGCTGTACTGTACGCTTGATATCGTATCAACTGTGTGACAGGGCTGTACTGTACGCTTGATATCGTATCAACTGTGTGACAGGGCTGTACTGTACGCTTGATATCGTATCAACTGTGTGACAGGGCTGTACTGTACGCTTGATATCGTATCAACTGTGTGACAGGGCTGTACTGTACGCTTGATATCGTATCAACTATGTGACAGGGCTGTACTGTACGCTTGATATCGTATCAACTGTGTGACAGGGCTGTACTGTACGCTTGATATCGTATCAACTGTGTGACAGGGCTGTACTGTACGCTTGATATCGTATCAACTGCGTGATAGGGCTGTACTGTACGCTTGATATCGTATCAACTGTGTGACAGGGCTGTACTGTACGCTTGATATCGTATCAACTGTGTGATAGGGCTGTACTGTACGCTTGATATCGTATCAACTGTGTGACAGGGCTGTACTGTACGCTTATATCGTATCAACTGTGTGACAGGGCTGTACTGTACGCTTGATATCGTATCAACTGTGTGACAGGGCTGTACTGTACGCTTGATATCGTATCAACTGTGTGACAGGGCTGTACTGTACGCTTGATATCGTATCAACTGTGTGATAGGGCTGTACTGTACGCTTGATATCGTATCAACTGTGTGACAGGGCTGTACTGTACGCTTGATATCGTATCAACTGTGTGATAGGGCTGTACTGTACGCTTGATATCGTATCAACTGTGTGACAGGGCTGTACTGTACGCTTAATATCGTATCAACTGTGTGACAGGGCTGTACTGTACGCTTGATATCGTATCAACTGTGTGACAGGGCTGTACTGTACGCTTGATATCATATCAACTGTGTGACAGGGCTGTACTGTACGCTTGATATCGTATCAACTGTGTGACAGGGCTGTACTGTACGCTTGATATCGTATCAACTATGTGACAGGGCTGTACTGTACGCTTGATATCGTATCAACTATGTGACAGGGCTGTACTGTACGCTTGATATCGTATCAACTGTGTGACAGGGCTGTACTGTACGCTTGATATCGTATCAACTATGTGACAGGGCTGTACTGTACGCTTGAATCGTATCAACTGTGTGACAGGGCTGTACTGTACGCTTGATATCGTATCAACTGTGTGACAGGGCTGTACTGTACGCTTGATATCGTATCAACTGTGTGACAGGGCTGTACTGTACGCTTGATATCGTATCAACTGTGTGACAGGGCTGTACTCTACGCTTGATAATCGTATCAACTGTGTGACAGGGCTGTACTGTACGCTTGATATCGTATCAACTGTGTGACAGGGCTGTACTGTACGCTTGATATCGTATCAACTGTGTGACAGGGCTGTACTGTACGCTTGATAATGTATCAACTGTGTGACAGGGCTGTACTGTACGCTTGATAATGTATCAACTGTGTGACAGGGCTGTACTGTACGCTTGATAATGTATCAACTGTGTGACAGGGCTGTACTGTACGCTTGATATCATATCAACTGTGTGACAGGGCTGTACTGTACGCTTGATATCTAATGTATCAACTGTGTGACAGGGCTGTATGTACGCTTGATAATGTATCAACTGTGTGACAGGGCTGTACTGTACGCTTGATAAATGTATCAACTTGTGACAGGGCTGTACTGTACGCTGATATCGTATCAACTGTGTGACAGGGCTGTACTGTACGCTTGATATCGTATCAACTGTGTGACAGGCTGTACTGTACGCTTAATATCGTATCAACTGTGTGACAGGGCTGTACTGTACGCTTGATATCGTATCAACTGTGTGACAGGGCTGTACTGTACGCTTGATATCATATCAACTGTGTGACAGGGCTGTACTGTACGCTTGATAATGTATCAACTGTGTGACAGGGCTGTACTGTACCTTGATAATGTATCACTGTGTGACAGGCTGTACTGTACGCTTGATAATGTATCAACTGTGTGACAGGGCTTGTACTGTACGCTTGATATCGTATCAACTGTGTGACAGGGCTGTACTGTACGCTTGATATCGTTACTTGGACAGGCTGTACTCTGCGCTTGATATCGCAAGTATCCTGTCGTCTGTCGCTCAAGCTGGCCGTCTGTCTGTCCATGATGCAGTAATGCATGGTACCGTGGTTGGTTAGAAGGCGCACATGGGCACAATACCTGTCTTCAGCCTTCTAAGTTTTTATGTGGAGTATTGTTATTATCATTTAATATTATCAATCTCTTGTTGTTGGTTGGTTGGTTGGTTGATTGGTTGGCTGGTTGGTTGGTTGGTTGGTTGGTTGCCTGGTTGGTTGGTTGGTTGGCTGGTTGGTTGGTTGTCTGGTTGATTGGTTGGCTGGTTGGTTGGTTGGTTGGTTGGTTGGTTGACTGGTTGGTTGGCTGGTTGGTTGGTTGGTAGGTTGGTTGGTTGGCTGGTTTGTTGGCTGGTTGGTTGGTTGGTTGGTTGGCTGGCTGGTTGGTTGGTTGGTTGGCTGGTTGGTTGGTTGGTTGGCTGGTTGGTTTGCTGGTTGGCTGGTTGGTTGGTTGGTTGTTGGTTGGCTGGTTGGTTGGCTGGCTGGCTGGTTGGTTGGCTGGTTGGTTGGTTGGTTGGCTGGCTGGTTGGTTGGCTGGTTGGTTGGTCAGTTGGCTGGTTGGTTGGTCGGTTGGTTGGCTGGTTGGTTGGTCAGTTGGCTGGTTGGTTGGTCGGTTGGCTGGTTGGTTGGTTGGTTGGTTGGTTGGCTGGTTGGTTGGTTGGTTGGTTGGTTGGCTGGTTGGTTGGCTGGTTGGTTGGTTGGTTGGTTGGCTGGTTGGTTGGTTGGTTGGCTGTCTGGTTGGTTGGTTGTTGGTTGGCTGGTTGGTTGGCTGGCTGGCTGGTTGGTTGGTTGGTTGGCTGGTTGGTTGGCTGGCTGGCTGGTTGGTTGGCTGGTTGGTTGGTTGTTGATTGGCTGGTTGGTTGGCTGGCTGGCTGGCTGGTTGGCTGGTTGGTGTTGGTTGGCTGGCTGGCTGGTTGGCTGGTTGGTTGGTTGGCTGGCTGGCTGGTTGGTTGGTTGGCTGGTTGGTTGGTTGGTTGGCTGGTTGGTTGGTTGGCTGGTTGGCTGGTTGGTTGGTTGGCTGGCTGGCTGGTTGATTGGCTGGCTGGTTGGTTGGTTGGCTGGCTGGTTGGTTGGCTGGCTGGCTGGTTGGTTGGCTGGCTGGCTGGCTGGTTTGGCTGGTTGGTTGGTTGGTTGGCTGGCTGGTTGTTTGGTTGGTTGGCTGGTTGGTTGGTCGGTTGGCTGGCTGGCTGGTTGGTTGGCTGGTTGGTTGGTTGTTGGTTGGCTGGTTGGTTGGCTGACTGGCTGGTTGGTTGGCTGGTTGGTTGGTTGGTTGGCTGGTTGGTTGGTTGGCTGGTTGGTTGGCTGGTTGGCTGGTTGGTTGGCTGGTTGGTTGGTTGGTTGGCTGGTTGGTTGGTTGGCTGGCTGGCTGGTTGGTTGGCTGGTTGTTGGTTGTTGGTTGGCTGGTTGGTTGGCTGGCTGGTTGGTTGGTTTGGCTGGTTGGTTGGTTGGTTGGCTGGCTGGTTGGTTGGTTGGCTGGTTGGTTGGTCGGTTGGCTGGCTGGTTGGTCGGTTGGCTGGCTGGTTGGCTGGTTGGTTGGCTGGTTGGTTGGTTCGTTGGTTGGTTGTGGGTTGGTTGGTTGGTTTGGTTGTTCGTTCGTTTGGTTGTATATTGTGCTTTCTCGCGTATATATTATTTATTATTTTGTTTCCTTTCATTGCCATTACGTGGAAAAGTTTTCAAAGGAAACCTTTTTGCCCGAAGTGAAGACTATCGATTAAAATTATCAAAACATTTGACGTCGGCCAAATACAGTTCAACCAATAGTTCCAGTTTCAGTTTCTCAAGACGATGTCTCATCAATCAATAATGTGTTAAATATTATTTATTGTCTCTGTTGTCATGTTCATATCACGATTATGACGTCCAAGCATGTTGATTTTATTTCATGACATCAACCCCCCCCCCCCCCCCCCCCCCCCCATTATCAGACATGGGTGTACAACAGACGCTGGGGAAGTTGAAACAAATTCAACACCTCACCAGTTCCTTACCGCCTTTTGTACCAAGGGAAAGAACCATAGCATATACCCATAGACTTTAAGCCAGATACGATTGCTTCCCCTAGGTACTGTTTTTGCCAGTTTCGCTGCATTTGTCCCAATACATGTAATTTAAGTTACAATATATCTAATACTATTATCAATATTGATAAATCATTATTCTTTTACAGTGATCATTTCGGTAGTGGTGATTGTGTGTGCGTGCGTGTGTGTGTGTGTGTGTGTGTGTGTGTGTGTGTGTGTGTGTGTGTGTGTGTGTGTGTGTGTGTGTGTGTGTTTTTCTATTCTGTTCTGTTTTGTTTTGTTCTGTTCTGTTTTGTTCTGTTCTGTTCTGTTTTGTTTTGTTTTGTTCTGTTCTGTTTTGTTTTGTTCTGTTCTGTTCTGTTCTGTTCTGTTTTGTTCTGTTCTGTTCTGTTTTGTTCTGTTTGGCTGACAA
>JAPXFY010000019.1:1435830-1438330 GCA_030674185.1 Monoplex corrugatus
AGCAATAGTGGTGGTAGTGATAGAGTAGCAATAGTAGTGTAGTGATAGAGCAGCAATAGTAGTGTAGGGATAGAGCAGCAGCAATAGTGGTGATAGTGATAGAGCAGTAGCAATAGTGGTGGTAGTGATAGAGCAGTAGCAATAGTGGTGGTAGTGATAGAGCAGTAGCAATAGTGGTGGTAGTGATAGAGCAGCAATAGTGGTGGTAGTGATAGAGCAGTAGTAATAGTAGTGGTAGTGATAGAGCAGCAATAGTGGTGGTAGTGATAGAGCAGTAGTAATAGTAGTGGTAGTGATAGAGCAGCAATAGTGGTGGTAGTGATAGAGCAGTAGCAATAGTGGTCTTAGTGATAGAGCAGTAGGAATAGTAGTGGTAGTGATAGAGCAGTAGCAATAGTGGTCTTAGTGATAGAGCAGTAGGAATAGTAGTGGTAGTGATGGAGCCGCAGCAACCGATTTTTTTTTTAAACCTAGCCGCTTGAATTACGTATTCTTCTGCATGTCATGTGTATGATTGTTTTTGTTGTGATGCAAGCTAGCTCTCTCTCTCTCTCTCTCTCTCTCTCTCTCTCCCTCTCTCTCTCTCTCTCTCTCTGTTCTCTCTCTCGCTCTCTCTCTCGGTCTCTCTCTCAGTCTCTCTCTCTCTCTTGGTCTCTCTCTCTCTCTCTCTCGGTCTCTCTCTCTCTCTCTCTCTTTGACACGTCTCTCCTCTCCCTCGTTTGCTTTTAATGCTTACCTTATTCCCTACTTTTCTTAGTTTCTGTGTTCGTAATTTACGTGCCTATTTTTGTTTTGTTCTACCAGAATATAGCTATTTTTGTTATTATTGTTAAGCTTTCTTTTTATGGTTATTGCTATTACATTTGTTTTATGTGTTTTTGCCTTTACTTGTCATGCTTTAGCAAAACACTTGATTGACTGACACATGGAAGTCAACATTTTATCATAATTCATTTTCATAACTTCTTTGACATTGTATGCTTTATATAGCTCATGCGTTTTCATTATAATGCTATACTTGACATGCCTTCCCCATCATTCATTTTTATTTGTTTTTAATGCCTCCTTTATCTTCGTTTTGTTCATGTGCTATATTTGATGTCAAAGGGGATTTTGTGTGCCTCTTTTATTTTTAGTCTTCAACAATCCAATTTCCACATAAATGTTAAATCAAGGAAAACAAATTAATCAAAATAAGCAATAAACTGATAAAGAAGCGCAAATTATTTTTAACGAATGAAAAAACAAACCAAAGACAAATGAAGGAAACGGGGACAGATGAAAATGGATTGACCAATGAATAAACAAATTGACAAACAAACAAACAAACAAACAAACAAAACAAACAAACAAACAACTAATTAGCTAACTAACTAACTAAATAAATTCATAAATAAATTCATAAATAAATAAATAGTAAATCATATAAAAACAATCAACAGAAATAGGAAAGAAATATGCTGCAGCTAATGAATAAATAAATATTGATACAAACGTATGAAGGAAAACAGTAAGAATTAGAAACAGCTTATAAAATTCAATCAAATAAATAGAGGAAATAAAAGATACATAGATAAAGGAACCAATAAATAAATAAACAAAAATAGAAATCAACATAAAAAGGATAAATAAACAAATAGACGTATAAATAAACAAATAAATAAATAGACAAGCAAGTAAATAAATAGATCAATAAACAGATAAATAAATGAATGAATGAATAAATAAATAAATAATAAATAAATAAATGAATAAATAAATAAATAAATAAATAAATAAATAAATAAATAAGTGAATAAATAAATAATGAATAAGTAAACTAAATAAACAAATAAATAAACAAATAGACAATAAATAATAAACAAATAAATAAACAAATAGACAATAATTAATAAATGTATAAATGAATAAATAAATAGATAAAGAAACAAATAATAAATAGGTAAATAAATAAAAGGATGAATGAATAAACAAAAAGTAAGCAAATGAATAAATAAGTGAATAAATTAATAACTAAAATAATAACTAACTAAATAAATAAATAAAATAATAAGCAAATAAATAAATAAATAAGCATAAAAACGAACAAACAAATAAATAAATAAACAATAAATGATCGATAGATAAACAAATAGATAAGTAAAAGGATGAATGAATAAACAAAAACAAGCAAATAAATAAATAAATGAATAAAATTAAATAAATGATAAAAAATGAATAAATAAATAAATAAATAGATAAATAAATAAATATACAATTGAAATCAAGCTACACAGACAGCATTTAATTCTAAAAAAAAATGTATTAAACTACTAAAACAAAACAATTGAAATTATTCAACACCAATATAAATTATTCAGTGAATAAGTCTATTAATATCAGTGCTAGACAACAAAATCAGTCATATTTTCAAAATAAAGATGGTAAATTAACAGCAATAACAACATCAGCACTTACACAGCAATAACAATAGACAGAAAACCACAAAGAAAACAACAGA
>JAPXFY010000019.1:1448330-1453330 GCA_030674185.1 Monoplex corrugatus
TGCCTTTTTGAAGTCATGGCAACAACAACAACAAAAAATAAATAAATAAAAATTAAAAATAAATGGATGGTGGCGATGCACTGCGGCGACGCGTTCTCAAAGTGAAGAACAGCCAGAGCTTCACAAGGTAAATCTACCATGACAAAAGAAATGAATATGAATATAAATACGAATACGATTACGAATACAAATGTGAATGTGAATATGAATATGAATATGTATATGAATGTGAATGTGAATATGAAAGTGAATATGTATATGAATGTGAATGTGAATATGAATATGAATGTGAATATGAATATGAATATGAATGTGAATATGATATGAATATGAATATGAATATGTATATGAATATGAATGTGAATGTGAATAAATATGAATGTGAATATGAATATGAACATGATATGAATATATATATGAATATGAATATGAATATGAATGTGAATATGAATATGAATATGTATATGTATATGTATATGTATATGTATATGTATATGTATATGAATATGAATGTGAATATGAATATGAATATGAATATGAATATAAATATGAATATGAATATGATATGAATATGAATATGAATATGTATATGAATGTGAATGTGAATATGAATATGAATATGGATGTGAATATGAATGTGAATATGAATATGAATATGAATGTGAATGTGAATGTGAATGTGAATATGAGTATGAATATAAATGTGAATATGAATATGAATATGAATATGAATATGAATGTGAATATGTATATGAATATGAATATGAATATATATGAATATGAGTATGAATATGAATGTGAATATGAATATGAATATGAATATGAATATGACTGTGAATGTGAATATGAATATGAATGTGAATGTGAATATGAATATGAATATGAATATGAATATGAATATGAATATGAATATGAATATGAATGTGAATATGAATGTGAATATGAATATGAATATGAATGTGAATATGAATATGAATATGAATGTGAATGTGAATGTGAATGTGAATATGAGTATGAATATAAATGTGAATATGAATATGAATATGAATATGAATGTGAATATGTATATGAATATGAATATGAATATGAATATATATGAATATGAGTGTGAATATGAGTGTGAATATGAATATGAATATGAATATGAATATGAATGTGAATATGAATATGAATATGAATGTGAATGTGAATATGAATATATGAATATATGAATATGTATATGAATATGAATGTGAATATGAATATGAATATGAATATGAATATGAATGTGAATATGAATGTGAATATGAATGTGAATATGAATGTGAATATGAATGTGAATATGAATATGAATATGAATGTGAATATGAATATGAATATGAATGTGAATATGAATGTGAATATGAATGTGAATATGAATATGAATGCAACTTGATCAAGAAGTACACAACCCAAAGAACCACAGACATGACATAATCAGAAACAGCAAGATCAGAGACACGATGTGGACAACGCCAGTCCACCATCATATTGATCAGCAGAAAATAAACTGGTCTGATGCCATCACCAGAACACAACCCTGCCTTCTGGTTCAGCAAGCATACGGCAAAAAGACAGGTCAAGTCATGGCAGAGGCAGACAAAGGAAGACCCGGATGGATGGATGGATGGCGTGAAGCAGTCTTTGTGTGACGTTCTGTCACAAGGCAGTTCTTTCCTTCACCCCTTACAGTTCGCGGTTGACCGTCAACTCTTACCTTCCCGGCCACACCAAGACCTACCAGCAGACAGGTGAAAGAAGAAATAAAGACAGAAAGACAGAAAGAAAGAAGAAAGGAAAGGACAGAAAGACAGAAGACAAAGACAGAAGACAGAAAAAACAGACAGACAGACAGACAGACAGAAAGACAAACAGACAGAAGCAGACAGACAGAACAGACAGAAAAAAAAGACAGACAGAAAGACAACAGAAGACAAGACAGACAGACAGACAGACAGAAGAAACAGACAGACAGAAAGACAAAAAGACAGAACAGACAGAAAGACAGACAGACAAAGACAGACAGACAGACAGACAGACAAGAAAAAGACAGACAGAAGACAGACAGACAGAAAACAAACAGACAGAAAGACAGACAGACAGACAGACAGACAGAAAAAGACAGAAGACAAGACAGACAGAAAGACAGACAGACAGACAGACAGAAAGACAGACAGACAGAAAGACAGACAGAAAGACAGACAGACAGAAAGACAGACAGACAGAAAGACAGACAGACAGACAGAAAGACAGACAGAAAGACAGACAGACAGAAAGACAGACAGACAGAAAGAAAGAAAGACAGACAGAAAGACAGACAGACAGAAAGACAGACAGACAGACAGAAAGACAGACAGACAGAAAGAAAGAACAACCAAAAAAATGTAACCCTTTGACTATGGCAGCGAAGCAAACATTTAACCTTTTGACTTCCCCACCCTATCCACCAGCTTTCTGCAGGAAGCTGGTGGATAGGGTGAGGAAGTCAAAGGGTTAAAGTTTTACTGATGATGGATAGGGTGCAGGAGTCAAAGGGTCAAAGGTCAGTTTACCGGTGTGTGTAGAGTTGTGAGTCCATTGTGTTGTCTCCTCCTGTCCACATCCATTGGCATACTGACACATGTCCTCAGTGAACTCACAAGACGCTGCTGTCATGGCGTGACCTCTGTCCTCTGAACCCTCTGTCCAACAATGACACACAGGTAGTTTAGTCAGCTAGGTAACACGTCTGTTAACGCCCTATCGATACACTCAGCCCTATCGATACACTCAGCCCTATCGGTACACTCAGCCCTATTGTTATACTCAGCCCTATCGGTACACTCAGCCCTATCGATACACTCAGCCCTATCGTATACTCAGCCCTATCGGTACACTCAGCCCTATCAGTACACTCAGCCCTATCGGTACACTCAGCCCTATCGGTACACTCAGCCCTATCGGGCCCGCCCTATCGGTACACTCAGCCCTATCGGTAACTCAGCCCTATCGGTAACTCAGCCCTATCGGTAACTCAGCCCTATCGGTATTTCTCAGCCCTATCGGTATACTCAGCCTATCGGTATACTCAGCCTATCGTAAGTCAGCCCTATCGGTACACTCAGCCTATCGGTCACTCAGCACTATCGGTACACTCAGCCCTATCGGTAATTGAGCCCTATTGGTATACTTATACCGATAGGGCTGAGTATACCAATAGGGCCGAGTATACCGATAGGGCCGAGTATACCGATAGTGCGTTAACACACTCAGAAGGTGTGGGGTTCGATCCTACATGGTTACCTCCTCTTGGTGGGTAAGTGAAAGGTGGACAATTGTCCCGTCTCTCAGATCAACACGCGTGCAGACCCCGTTAGTGCCTAATCCTCCTGTCTGTGTGTGCAGGTACACGCCGGCAGATCATAAAGATCCCGCAAGTCATGTCGGTGTCCGGTAGCTAGTGGAAATATCATCGTGTGCCCTGCCCCATGGCGCTGGCGATCATGGTCCACCATATGCATCTATCCCTTGTTGCCGCAAGCACATCTCCCACCCTCTCTGTCCTCAGCCACTCTGCAAGTCCGTCCAATATTTTTCCCTGGGTCTACCTGGTGTTCTCTTTCCCTCCAGCTTTCCTGTTGTGACCAGGTGTTCTAATTCCCCTTTTCTCATAAATGGCCTATAAATGTTGCCTGTCTTTTCTCAATCTTCTTATGAATGATCTTCTTGTGTCTGCCTCCATCAAGACTGTCTCGTTTGTTTTCTTTTGCTGTCCACGGAACTCTCAACATTCTTCTTAGAAACCACATCTTGGCTGCCTCTATCTTGTTCTGGCTTTGCTTGTTGACTGTCCATGCCTCATAACTGTATAACATAATCGGTTTTATATAACATTCAAGAACTCTGTTCCTGATGTTAATTGATGGGCATTTGTTGATGGAAGTATAAACACAGTTAACATGCATGGCAAACTGATGACGGAGTATGCAGACTGTGCAGCAATATACTGCCTGCATAACGTGGGCAAAATAGCGTGTAGACACGCGTCAGATTAATTTAATCTGAATGCTTGGAAAAAACAGTGATTAATCGACCGATTGATAGTTTGAATGAGTGAGTGAGTGAGTCAGTCAGTCAGTCAGTCGTCAGTCAGTCAGTCAGTGAGACATTGACTGACTGGTTGATTGGTTGGTTGGTTGATTGGTTGGTTGGTGTGTCATTGATCGATTGGTTGACTGGTAGGTTGGTTGATTGATTGATTGATTAATTTGATTGATCCATTTGATTGATCGATTGATTTTATTGTTTGATTTGATTTGATTTGATTTGATTTGATTTGATTTGATCGATTGTACTTACGTTGTTGCAGATTGTCAGATGTAAGCCAGTCGTCTGCTGTTGAAACACAACACCCAACACCACACACACACACACACACACACACACACACACACACACACACACACACACACACACACACACACCACACACACACAACACACACACACACACACACACACACACACACACACACACACACATACACACACACACACATACACACACACACACACACACACACACACACACACACACACACACACACACAACAACACACACATCCAACACACACACACACACACACACACATACACACACACACAACACACACACACAACCACACACACACACACACACACACACACACACACACACACACACACATACACACACACACACATACACACACACACACACACACATACACACACACACACATACACACACACCACACACACACACACACACACACACACACACACCACACACACACACACACACACACGCAAGTATGAATCACCGACAATGAAAATAAAATCTCCTGTTTTATTTTTCAAAGAGATTTGAAAATAACACAAAGGAAGAAAAAAACAAAAAAACAAGCGATGTGTGTGTGTGTGTGTGTGTGTGTGTGTGTGTGTGTGTGTGTGTGTGTGTGTGTG
>JAPXFY010000019.1:1458330-1465830 GCA_030674185.1 Monoplex corrugatus
ATCACGTGACTGACTACCAGTGTTCAGACAATAGAATTATATCACTGACTGACTACCAGTGTTCAGACAATAGAAATCTGTATCAAGTGACTACCAGTGTTCAGACAATAGAAATCTATATCATGATGACTACCAGTGTTCAGACAATAGAAATCTATATCACGTGACTGACTACCAGTGTTCAATATCATATCAGTACTCTACAGTTTCACAATAGAAATCTATATCACGTGACTGACTACCAGTGTTCAGACAATAGAAATCTATATCACGTGACTGGCTACTTACCAATGTGTTCCAGCAACAATAGAAATCTATATCACGTGACTACCAGTGTTCAGACAATAGAAATCTGTATCAAGTGACTACCAGTGTTCAGACAATAGAAATCTATATCACGTGACTACCAGTGTTCAGACAATAGAAATCTGTATCAAGTGACTACCAGTGTTCAGACAATAGAAATCTATATCACGTGACTACCAGTGTTCAGACAATAGAAATCTATATCACGTGACTACCAGTGTTAACAGAACATATAGACATCCTATAACATACACGTGACTGACTACCAGTGTTCAGATAAATAACCTATAAAAGGACGCTGAAGTGTTATGTGCACAATGTGTCGGCTTGTTTGTGTCCTGCCACAGCAAACATATAAAATCCAAGGGTTTGACGTAATGAACGCGGATATATCTACTGGTTTTAGAAGAGGTTTGTTTATACAACAGACCTCTAGATTAAGTTCAAGACTGATTCATCAGATTTTTGTCTCTGACGATCTTATCAAAATAACACTTGTCACAAGTCATACCATATTTGGGCCTTAACGTTTTATGTAACATATATATCTAATAAGACTAAGATCGGTTCATCAGGTTTTGTCTCTAAGGATTACGTCAGAAATAGTAGAAACTCCAAGTAGAGCCAGACAGCAGAAGGTCCTAAGAGGAGGAACCCCCCTTAAGCGTTTTGGCCTTAACTCCTGACACTCTAAGGGGGCCGGGCCACATCCAGGTCATGACTCCAGGATGCCCCTCTGCTGTCGCTATTTTTTCTTTCTTTCTTTTTATATATACATGTATATAAAAATTTGTCCTCCGGAAATTGAACCCGCACATCTTAGATGGTCAGGTTTCTCAAGGCAAAGTCACTCTCATCATGGATGATTTATCCACTTGGCTATCGGTCAAAGCAATATATTGTGGAATTTTAAGCCTTAATCACTTTTGTTCCTTTTGGTCCAGATCAAGTTGAAGCTTTTTTTCCACTGCTTGCGTCATTACCTTTTAGGATGCACTTCGTTGATATTCTAATTCGTTATGTCATCAAACTTAGTATTACAATAAATGGTTGCCAGATAGTCAAGCTTTAACAGATGTTTGACAATGCTGCGGTCGAAATGCGAACAGCATGTGCCCACATCAAAATGAATAGTGTTTTGTCTCGCTTATCTGTCGACAAGTTTCTGCTCAGAAAAATCCATTTGCTGATTGAAAAGTATATTTAGAGAAACATGGATTTAATAGTGAAGTGATAATATATATATTTTGCATGGATTAATAGAAACTGGCTGAATGTTTAAAAATATGGTCAAGGTAAGGTTCGTTCGGTGACTTGAAATCCCTCATAGTTCTGATTCAACCCTTTGGCTCCCGCATTCTATCCACTAACCTAAAAAACTTAACCCTTTGACTCCTTCACCTTATCCACCAGCTTCCTGCCTGTGGATAGGGCGAGAGAGTCAAAGGGTTATTTTTGCTTTGCTAGCATGGTTGACAATGCAGGATGCTGTTGGACAGGGTGTGGAAGTCAAAGGGTTAAATTAATAAGATTATACAAAATTATGTAATCCTTAATAAACCTTCTACTCTGCAGATCCGTAGTAAGAAACTCTGTGGACAGACGGACAGCAGAAGGTCCTCAGAGGAGAAACCCCGTCAAACAAGAGTTACGGCCCTTAACTCCTGCACTGTAAGGGGCCGGGCCACATCCAGGTCATGACTCCAGGATGCCCCTCTGCTGTCGCCATTTTTTTCAAAAGAAACTGTCCACCAGCTCGGTTCAAACCCATGCATCCAAGGTGATCAGCCGTCTCAAGTCCAAGTCACCCTTGTGACGGATGTCTTAACCACTTGGCTATCCGGTCACCAGAACATCATCATCATCATCATCAGGTGCCCTGCCGCATGGCGTTGGCGACCATGGACCTCCAACCATCTCTATCTCTCGTTGCCCCCAGCATCTCCCCCACCCTCCTCATCCCCAGCCATCTGCAAGTCCGTCCAGCATTCTCTCCCTGGGTCTACCGGTGCTCTCTTTCCCTCCAGCCTTCCCGTTGTGACCAGGTGCTCCAAATCCCCCTTCCTCATAAAATGGCCTATAAATGTTGCCTGTCTTTTCCTAATCTTCCTTATGAGTGATCTACTTGTGTCTGCCTCCATCAAGACTGTCTCGTTTGTTTTCTTTGCTGTCCATGGAACATATTATTGGGGAATGTTAAGCCTTATGAAGATCATTTTGTTCCTTCTGGGTCCAGAGCCAGCTGGTGCTTTTTCCCGCTGTTCTGCCATTGCCTTTAGTGCTCTGGTCCTGTCTCATAGAAATGGAGAGCTGTTTCATAAGATCACAGGCTGCTGTACCTACCAACCCCTGGTCCCAGGATCTATGAGAGGATTTAGGCTTAAAAGCCGGATTTCCTCAAGATTCATGTAATGTATGATGTCATGTGCCTTTACCACACCAACAGCATCACATAACAGGATACAACACACTGTTTGGCAAGGTTTGTTTCAATCAGTATCTCACTTTCAACAGCAATAATACAGCGATTTCTTTACGCAAATGTAGGATTGTCGTTCTTATGTCATCAGTGACCTATCCCTTAAATCATTACCAAGAACTCTCTCTGTCTATGTCTCTTTCTCTGTCTCTGTGTCTGCTCTGTATGTCTCTCTCTGTATCTGTCTCTGCTCTCCCTGTATCTGTGTCTGTCTGATCTGTCTCTGTCTCTGTATCTGTCTCTGTATCTGTCTCTCTCTGTGTCTCTGTGTTGTCTGTATCTGTGTCTGTCTCTGTATCTGTCTCTGTATCTGTGTCTGTCTCTGATCTGTCTCTGTCTCTGTATCTGTCTCTGTCTCTGTGTCTGTCTCTATCTGTCTCTCCTGTCTTGTCTCTGTTCTGTCTCTGATGTCTGTCTCTGTATCTGTCTCTGTCTCTGTGTCTGTCTCTGTATCTGTCTCTCTCTGTCTCTGTGTCTGTCTCTGTGTCTGTCTCTGTATCTGTCTCTCTCTGTCTCTGTGTCTGTCTCTGTATCGTCTCTGTCCTCTGTGTGGGTGTGTGTCTGTCTCTGTATCTGTCTGTATCTGTCTCTCTCTGTCTCTGTCTCTGTGTCTGTCTCGTTCTTCTCTGTTCCGTGTCTGTGTGTTGTGTCTGTCTCTGTTCTGTCTGTCTGTCTCTCTCTGTCTCTGTATCTGTCCTGTCTCGTGTGTCTCTGTGTGTGTCTGTCCTGTATCTGTCTCTCTCTTCTCTCTGTCTGTCTCTCTTCTCTGTGTCTCTCGTTGTCTCTCTGTTTCTCTCTGTCTCTGTGTCTGTCTCTGTATCTGTCTCTGTATCTGTCTCTCTCTGTCTCTGTCTCTGTCTCTCTGTCTCTGTGTCTCTGTGTATGTCTCTCTCTGTTTCTCTCTGTCTCTATCTCTGTCTCTGTGTCTGACTCTGTATCTGTCTCTCTCTGTCTCTGTCTCTCTGTCTCTTCTCTCTCTTCTCCCCCCCCCCCCCGCCCATTTCATGATAATGTATGGTATGTAATTTCGAGAAGAACATATGCTTTGATCTAAAATATACCTTCTATACTTGAGTATTAAACTTTTCAATTTATTTCATTAACCTAAATATCAGTCTGTTCCCCCCCCCCCTCTCTCTCTCTCTCCCTCTCTGTCTCTCTCAGGCAAGCACGCACACACCACACACTTACACACACACACACACACACACACACACACACACACACACACACACACACACACACCACACATACGCGCACACACATACACACATACACATCACACACATCACGCACATACACAAATGCACACACACACACAAACACAACACACACACACACACGCGCACACGCACACACACACACACGCACATGTGGTGGTGGTGGGTGGGTGGTAGTAGTGGTAATAGTAGTATTAGGAGTAGTTGTAGTGGTGTAGTAGTAGTAGTGGTGGCAGTAGTAGTAGTTGTGTGTTATTATGCTATTTTTATCATAACTAAATACTATCAATATTAATATAATTGTCATCATCATCACTATCGTCATAATCTTTTTATTGTTATTGTTATCATTATCATTATCATTATTATTATTATTATTAATGTTGATGTTGCCGCTGCTGTTTGTGTTCTTCTTATCGTTCCTGTTATTACATTATCATCATCATCATTGTTATTATTACTATAATCATCATCATCATCATTATTATTATTACTCCTACTACCACTATCACTACTACTATTACTACTTCATGCATTTCTATATTAAGCGTTCTAACATTCTATGCAACAGAATAAACACATACACATTACTCAAAAATATTAATGTTATCTACAAATACACACACGCAAAAAAACACGCATGCACACACACACACACACACACACACACACACACACACCACCATACACACACACACACACACACACACACATACACACACACACACACACACACAACACTCACCACACCACACACACATACACACACACACACACACACACACACAACAAAACACAACATACACACACACACATACACACACACTACACACACAAAAACACAAACACATACACACAACACACACATACACACACACAACACACACACAACACACACACACAACACACACAAACACACAAACACACACACACACACGTACACACACACATACACACACTACACAACACCACTCACACACACATACACAACACACACACAACACACACACAACACACACACACACTTCTCTCTTTTGTCTGTCTCTTCTCTTCTCTCTCTCTGTCTCTGTCTGTCTCTCTCTCTCTCTGTCTGTCTGTCTGTCTGTCTCTCCCCCCCCCCCCCACCCCCCATTTCATGATAATGTATGGTATGTTATTTCGAGAGGAACATATGCTTTGATCTAAAATATACTTTATATACTTGAGTATTAAACTTTTCGATTCATTTCATGAACCTAAATATCAATCTGTTCCCCCCCCCCTTCTCTCTCTCTCAAACAAGCACGCACGCACCACACCACACACACAACACACACCCACACACACCACACACACACACACACAACACATACACACACACCAACACAACACCACACACACACACATACACACACACACACACACACACACACACACACACACACACACACACCACACACACACGTGTGTGTATTCCTTTGATCTTTATCATCACTTAATCAACGCATCCCAACCCCACCACCACCCCAACCCCTCCTTTTTCTTTGATATAGGAATATTCGAAATCAACAGAGATTCTCTGCTGTCTGTCTGTCTGTCCTGTCTGTTTTCTGTCTCTGATCTCTTCTCTTCATCTACTCTCTCTCTCTGTCTCTGTCTGTCTGAATGTCTGTCTCTGTCTCTCTCTGTCTCTCTCTGTCTCTCTCTCTCTCTGTCTCTCTGTTACTGTCTCTGTCTCTCTCTGTCTCTGTCTGTCTCTTCGTCTTGTCTCGTCTGTCTGTCTCTCTCTATCTTCTCCTCTCTCTCTCTGTCTCTCTCTGTCTCACTGTCTCTGTCTCTCTCTGTCTCTGTCTCTCTGTCTATCTGTCTGTCTCTCTCTCTATCTTTCTCTCTCTCTCTCTCTCTCTTTCTCTCTCTGTCTCTGTCTCTGTCTCTCTCTCTCTTTCTCTCTCTCTCTGTCTCTGTCTCTGTCTCTCTGTCTCTCTTTCTCTCTCTCTCTCTGTCTCTCTCCCCTCTCTCTCTCTCTCGTGTAAGTATGCGCCTTCGGATTAACTGAATTCGTTTTAAATGGACGTTACCAATATGAACATACTATATAAAAAAAGTATTAAAAAAAATCCTGCCCAATCAGTCCAGACAGCCTCGAAAATACACTTCACCGTTTCTCATTCGCCCTGTTTATAAAGACGGACGAATGACATACACGCCATATTTTATAAAGGAGAGTCATCATCATACACTTTCGTATTTATTAAGCAAACATAATGTTAAATACCCAAAAAAATTTGATTTTTTAATGCTTTAAAATTGGGAGAGAGAAAAAAAAATTCAACTAACATGATATTGTAACTATGAATTTTTGTAACAGTTCGTATTAATAGCACATTATTATTGATACAAGTTTCTGTCATTGCGTTCAATGGATCAGTTATGTGCGAACAGTTGACCATTTTTACCTACCCCCCCCCCCCCCATCCGTACTCCCAGATGTGTATGGGCCAGTGGCCTCGCAGTTAAAACAGTGTCAGTGGTCAGTATCTCTGTCTCTCTGTCTCTGTCTGTCTGTCTGTCTGTCCGTCTGTCCGTCTGTCTGTCTGTCTGTCTGTCTGTCTCTCACACCACACAAACACACACACACAAATACACACAGACAGAGACAGACAAACACATACTCACAGGCAGACACACACATACACACAGACATACACACACATACACCTGTACACACACACAGACACACACACATACACACAGACAGACAGATAGATACACACACCTACACACAGACATACACACAGACAGACACATAGACACACACACGTACATACAGACATACGCACAGACATACACACACATACACACACATACATACAGACACACACACAGACACACAGACACATACACACACACACACATACACACACATATATACAGACACACACACACACACACACACACACACACACACACAACACACACACACACACACACACACACACATACACACACACACACACACGTTCTGGAGATACACAATAAATTATTTAGGCATTTAGGGTTGGGGGTTTTGTTGTTGTTTTTGTTTTGTTTTGTTTTGCTTTGCTATGTTATGTTTTGTTTTGTTTTTTGTCTGTGTAACCTTGACCTTGCTGGATCACCTTTCAAACGTACCCTTTTCCGACTGCTCAATGGACCACACTTTTATGCACATTTGGTAAAGATCCACCCATAAACAGCTGAGATATTCGTGTCCACATATTTTGGTCACAAACAGACACACATATATATTACATACAGAGACACACAGACACAAGCACATAGACACGGACATACAGAGAGGGGGAGAGAGAGAGAGAGAGAGAGAGAGAGAGGGGGAGAGAGGGAGAGAAAGAGGGAAGAGAGAGGGAGAGAGAGAGAGACAGACAGACAGACAGAGAGAGAGAGAGGAGAGAAAAAGAGAGACAGAGAAGAGAGAGAAAGACAGACAGATAGACGGGCAGACAGAGAAATAGAGAG
>JAPXFY010000019.1:1475830-1480830 GCA_030674185.1 Monoplex corrugatus
AACACTAATCAGTCAAAAAACATTATGGGTTATTTTGATCCCTGCTGGCTATTGCCTATAGTGGAGTGCTCTGTTCACTGGTTGGGATGATTTTAAGGACGTATCATTAACCCTTTGATTCCCGCACACTATCCACTGACTGCAAAAACTTAACCCTTTGACTCCCGCACACTATCCACTGACTGCAAAAACTTAACCCTTTGACTCCCGCACACTATCCGCTAACTGCAAAAACTTAACCCTTTGACTCCCGCACACTATCCACTGACTGCAAAAACTTAACCCTTTGACTCCCGCACCCTATCTTCCAACTGCATGAACTTAACCCTTTGACTCCCTCACTCTACCTACCAGCTTCCTGCATGAAACTGATGGATAGGGTGAGAGAGTCAAAGGGTTAACCTTTTGCTTTGCTAGCATGATTGACAATGCAGGATGCTGGCGGACACGCGAGGAAGTCAAAGGGCTAAGATTAAGAGCTTTTTCTCGATAGTAGTTGACAGCAGGATATGTGAGGAAGTTCATCGTCAAGTACAACCCTGTCACATTGTCTTAGCGTGAAACAACATCACTATCAGCCATGCTCTCATCGCAGCATTTCCTCATTTCAAGATTATGACAATACGTAATATTGTTCTCATTTTTTTCCCCACATGCTAAATGATTCTGTCAAACACTCACTGGATGAGTGAGCGCGGAGAAGGGTAGGACATATATTTTGTTATTGTTATTGTTGTTTAATGCCCACCGACCTGCGTAGAGCCATATCAGGGCTATAACCGCTTCAAAACATACAAAACTTCAACAGGAAAAAAGAAAAAAGAAAGAAAGAAAATTGAGTACATATATCAATGCATTTGCGCACATAATCTAAAGTCATGCCCCCAGCGTTGACCACTCCGTCCAATTTATCGCACAGGGGAGGTTTGAAAAATCACGCCTGAATACAAATATAAGCATATATAACGACACCAAAATATATAAAAACAGGCATAAATTACCTAAAATTGCTTATGCATGTCACCTCCCTAGAGCCAAAAATGCGCTTAATACATGTCCCCAGTTATCAATCCTCAGAAAAAGTACTAAAGACTTTTATCGAACACATACAGGTGAATGGACCAGCAAGGCAGAAAATGGTAGGTAGAAATGACAGAAAGCAAAGGAACAAGGCAGAAACAAAGAGAGTGACAGAAAAGAGGAAATTCGTAGCACAGAATGTCCAGAAGGTGGGGATACTATTTATACTGAAAGAGCCCCCGGCATCCCCACGGAGAAAGATGTACTTGCAGCCACAAAAGACAGATTTGTATGGAGGGCCATGATCGCCAACGCCATGCGGCATGGCACAAGATGATAATAATGAATTACCAGCAGATTTGGGTGGAGCGCGTATGAATTTGTCTGAGTGCGATGAATCTCTCTTGAACAGACTCCGGACTCTCAGTTTTTAGTTTTTTGAAAGCGAAGAGAGAAAAAGAATGGTCTGTATGTCTCATCATCATCATCATCATCAATCATCATCATCATCACATCATCATCATCATTCATCATCATCATCATCATCATCATCATCATCATCATCATCATCATCACATCATCATCATCATTCATCATCATCATCATCATCACATCATCATCACACACTCATCATCCATCATCATCATCATCATCACATCATCATCATCAATCATATCATCATCATCATTCATCATCCATCCATCATCACCATCATCATCATCACACCATCATCATCATCCACAATCATCATCATCCATCATCATATCATCAATCATCATCATCATCATCAATCATCATCATCATCATCATCATCATCATCATCACATCATCATCATCATCATCATCATCATCATCACCATCCATCATCATCATCATCATCATCCATCATCATCATCATCACATCATCATCATCATCATCATCATCATCATCATCATCATCATCATCATCATCATCATCATCATCATCATCATCATCATCATCATCATCATCATCATCATCATCATCATCACCATCATCATCATCATCACATCATCATCATCATCACATCATCATCATCATCATCATCACATCATCATCATCATCACCATCATCACATCATCATCATCACCATCACTCATCATCATCATCATCACATCACATCATCATCATCATCATCATCATCATCATCATCATCACCATCATCATCATCATCACATCATCATCATCATCACCATCATCACATCATCATCACATCATCATCATCATCATCATCATCATCATCAATCATCATCATCATCACATCATCATCAAAATCACAACCATCATACATATCATCATCATCATCATCATCATCATCATCATCATCATCATCAGGTGCCTTGTCGTATGGCTTGGCGGTCATGGCCATTCCGTCTGTTTCTATCCCTTGTTGCCGTAAGTACATCTTCCACCCTCTCTGTCTTCAGCCACCCTGCAAGTCTCTTCTCCCTGGGTCTACCTGGTGCTCTCTTTCCCTCCAGCTTTCCTGTTGTGACCAGGTGCTCCAATTCCCCTTTCCTCATAAAATGGCCTATAAATGTTGCTTGTCTTTTCCTAATCTTCCTTACGAATGATCTTCTTGTGTCTGCCTCCATCAAGACTGTCTCGTTTGTTTTCTTTGCTGTCCATGGAACTCTCAACATTCTTCTTAGAAACCACATTTCGGCTGCCTCAATCTTGTTCTGGCTTTGTTTGTTGACTGTCCACGCCTCACAACCATATAACATTATCAGTTCTATATAACACTGAAGAACTCTCTTCCTGATGTTGATAGATAGGTATTTGTTGATAAGAATGCTTTTCATCTTCTTGAATGCTGTTGTGGTCTGTATGTATTTTAGCATAATTGTAGATATTTTGCGTGAACTGCATATTTTTCCTATGATGTGATATTAAGCTTAGCTGTTTGGTTTTGTATTTACATGCCTACTCATTTGAAGTGAATTTTTTAAGTTTGAACGAAAAAAAGACAAGAATGGGTACCAACTGTCATAAACCTGAGAATAAAAATGTCTACCATTTGAAAGCTCAGTGAACAAGGTCAGGGGCAGTCATCTTTTTGCTATCAAAAGTGTTTTCTCAAAAACTCAGTGTCAGTGACATTCCTTCAAAACAACAAGAGGAACAAAAATAGACTAGACAAGGTCACTTGGCGGTCAAATAGCCAGGTCTGTGTAATCTCTTAACCAGCCACTCTGGATTGTATTCTGGTATAAACGCTGATTTCAAAACTCTCTCTCTCTTTCTCTCTCTCTTTCTCTCTCTCTCTCTTTCTCTCTCTTGCTCTCTCTCTTTTTCTCTCTCTTTCTCTCTCTGTGTCTCTCTTCTCTCTCTTTCTCTCACTCTCTTTCTCTCACTCTCTCTCTCTTTCTCTCTCTCTCTTTCTTTCTCTCTCTCTCTCTCACTCTTTCTTTCTCTCTCTCTCTCTCTCTCTCTCTCTCTTTCTCTCACTTTCTTTCTTCTCTCTCTCTCTCACTCTCTCTCTTTCTTTCTCTCTCTCTCTTTCTCTCACTTTCTTTCTTTCTCTCTCTCTCTCACTCTCTTTCTTTCTTTCCCTCTCTCTCTCTTTCTCTCACTCTCTCTCTCTCTCTTCTCTCTTTCTCTCTCTCTCTCACTCTCTCTCTCTTTCTCTCTCTCTCTTTCTTTTTTCTCTCTCTCTCACTCTCTCTCTTTCTCTCTCTCTTCTTCTCTCTCTCTCTCTTTCTCTCACTCTCTCTTTCTCTCTCTCTCTCTCTTCTCTCACTCTCTCTGTGTCTTCTCTCTCTTTCTCTCTTCTCTCTCTCTTCTCTTTTCTCTCTCTCTCTCTTCTCTCTCTCTTTCTCTCTCTCTTTCTTTCTTTCTCTCTCTCTCACTCTCTTCTATTGTCTGTCTCTGTCTGTCTGTCTCTGTCTGTCTTTTCTCTCTGTCTCTATCATCTCTTTTCTCTCTCTCTTTCGCTCTCTCTCTCTTTCTCTTCTTTCTTTCTTTCTCTCTCTTCACTCTCTCTCTCTTCTTTCTCTCTCTCTTCTCTCTGTCTCTGTTGTCTGTCTCTTCTGTCTGTCTGTCTCTTCTCTTCTTTCTCTTTTCTCTCTGTCTCTATTCTCTCTCTTTCTCTCTCTCTTCTTTCTTTCTTTCCTCTCTTTCTCTCTCTGTTGTCTGTCTTTGTCTGTCTCCGTGTCTCTGTCTGTCGCTCTGTGTTTCTCTCTTTCTCTTTCTTTCTTTCTCTCTCTGTCTCTCTCTCTCTCTTTCTCTCTCTCTTTCTTTCTTTCTTCTCTCTCTTCTCTCTCTTTTCTTCTCTTCTTCTTTCTCTCTCTGTCTCTATCTCTCTCTTTCTCTCTCTCTTTCTTTCTTTCTCTCTCTGTCTCTATCTCTCTCTCTTTCTCTATGTCTTGTTCCGATGACTAAACTATCTTTTTCTTGTTGTTTGTTTATTTTGTTGTCGTTGTTGTTGTTCTTGTTGTTGTTGTTGTTGTTGCTACTGTTGTTTTGTGTGTCTGTTTGCGTGTTTCGTTATCAAAAGTATTTCTTCAAAACTGGACATTTCTCTGACACAAAGGCAGAAACAGACCAAGCTCTGTTCTAGTTTCTTCAAGAATGGTAAGGTCTCTACCACCTCACTCCCCATGTATTTGACAATACACAATATCAACAACAATAACAACAACAGCAACAACAACTACAGCAACAACAAAAATCAAAAGCAACAACAACTACAGCAACAAAAACAACAACAGCAACAACAACAACAGCAACAACAACTACAGAAACAAAAACAACAGCAACAACAACTACAGCAACAACAAAAAACAACAGCAACAACAACTGCACAAACAAAAACAACAGCAACAACAACTACAGCAACAACAAAAAACAACAGCAACAACAACTACAGAAACAAAAACAACAGCAACAAAAACAACAGCAACAACAACAACAGCAACAACAACAACAGCAACAACAACAGCAGCAGCAACAACAACAG
>JAPXFY010000019.1:1485830-1498330 GCA_030674185.1 Monoplex corrugatus
GACGGATGACGGATGAGCAGCGGGGGAGAGCCCTCGCTCTGCTTGATGAAGGCCTAGCGCAGCGGGAAGTTGCCAGACGACTTGAAGTGTCGCATTCCACAATCCAGAGACTGCTGGAGCGCTTCAATGAGACTGGAGCAGTCCAGGAAAGGCGTCACACGGGTCGACCCAGAGTAACGACAAGACAGCAAGACCGCTACCTTGCCCTCTCCGTCCTGAGGGAAAGGGCATCCACTGCGGTGACCTTGAGGGGTCAGCTGAGGGACGCAACAGGTGCTAACATCAGCTGCAGCACGGTGAGAAGACGGATACATGAGGCAAACTTGAGGTCACGGAGACCGGCCGTCCGACCCGTGCTGTCACCGGTCAACAGAGTGCGCCGCATGACCTGGGCCAGGGAGCACGTGACCTGGACAAGGCAACAGTGGGCCCGGGTCTTGTTTTCGGATGAGTCCAGGTTCACCCTGACCTTTAACGATGGCCGGGCTCGGGTGTGGCGACGTCAAGGGGAGAGGTTCGCTGACGCCACTGTCCAAGAGCATAACCGGTACGGCGGCGGGTCGGTGATGGTGTGGGGTGGCATGAGCCGTGGTACCCGGACCCCCCTGCTCCCCATTGACGGCATCCTGAACGGGGTCCGGTACCGGGACGAGGTTCTGGCGGCCGTGGCACAGCCTGCGCTTGTGGACCTTGGTCAAGGCGCCATCTTCCAGGACGACAATGCACCTGCGCATCGAGCACGCCTTGTGACCGACTTCCTGGAGCAGCATGAAGTCGTCCGTATGGCCTGGCCAGCGTGCTCACCTGACCTGAACCCAATTGAACACCTCTGGGATGTGCTCGGGAGGCGCATCAGGGACAACCACCCCCCACCGGGCACCCTGGCCAGGCTGGTCGACATCCTGCAGATCGAGTGGGCGGCCATCCCTCAGGACACACTCCGTACCCTTGTGGGGTCGATGCATCGGCGCTGTGAAGCATGCATCCAGGCTCGGGGCGGACACACGCGATATTGAAAACAGATTGGCCAAATCTGACACTTTCTGTTTTTTGAAAAGGGGGGGATGTTCCTTTAAATGCATGTGCTGTTCACTAATGGGTCATTGTGCTAATTTCTTTTTCCAAAACAGGTGTGGAAATGATGAAATAAAACATAGAATCAATTCTAAACATTGTCAATTATTTCAACTTAAAATTAGAGAGGAAGGAAGAAGTGGCCCTTAAATTATGATTAGGAGTATATATACACATATATACACACATATATATCATCATCATCATCATCAGGTGCCCTGCCGCATGACGTTGGCGACCATGGACTTCCAACCATCTCTATCTCTCGTTGACCCCAGCATCTAACCCACCCTCCTCATCCCCAGCCACTCTGCAAGTCCGTCCAGCATTCTCTCCCTGGGCCTACCTGGTGTTCTCTTTCCCTCCAGCTTTCCCGTTGTGACCAGGTGCTCCAAATCCCCCTTCCTCATAAAATGGCCTATAAATATTGCTTGTCTTTTCCTAATCTTCCTTATGAGTGATCTACTTGTGTCTGCCTCCACCAAGACTGTCTCGTTTGTTTTCTTTGCTGTCCATGGAACTCTCAACATTCTTCTGAGAAACATCTCGGCTGCCTTGATCCTGCTCTGGCTTTGCTTGCTGACTGTCCACGCCTCGCATCCGTACAACAGTATTGGTTCTATATAACATTCAAGGACTCTCTTTCTGATGTTAATTGATAGGCATTTGTTGGTAAGAATGCTTGTCATCTTCTTGAATGCTGTTTTGGCTTGGCCGATTCTGCCAGCTATTTCCGATGTGCATCTGCCGTGTGATGAAATGATCGTTCCCAAGTATTTGAACTTATTAACCTGTGTCAAGGTTGTGCCATTTGCTGTTATTTTGCATGAGGGGATTTCATGTTTTTTACTGATCACCATGACTTCAGTCTTCCTGCTGTTTAGTTCCAACCCCTTACCTTTGCTTTCTATTTCTAGTATATTCACAAGGTTTTGTAGATCCCTTTCATTTTCTGCATTTAGCACGGTGTCATCTGCGTACCGAATGTTGTTTATCATTTTCCCTCCAACCTTTAATCCAGGGTCTTCCTCTAGGTTTCTCGTGATGTTTTCGCTATACAGTGAAAACAGATCTGGTGACAAAACAGCCCTGTCTGACTCCTCTTTTGATCTTTTGAAAAGAGCTTATATTGTTTTCTATTCTCATTGCAGCTGTTTGTTCCCAGTACATATTCCTGATTATTCGTAGATCTTTTCCATCAACATTGAGTCTCTCCAGTTGGTTGATCAATTCTTCATGTCGTACCCGATCAAAGGCCTTGGTATAGTCAACAAAGCATAAATACTAATCCTTATTCATCTCAATTGACCTCTCTATGATAGTTCTTAGGATGTATATAGCATTAATAGTTCCTTTCCCTTCCACAAATCCACACTGTTCTTCTGCTATTTCTCTTTTGATTCTATTCCTTGTCCTCATCATGATTATTCTTAACAGGATTTTTGTTACATGACTCATCAAACTGATTGTGCGATGGAGTTCGCATTCTATAGCCCCTGTCTTCTTTGGAAGTGCAATGAAAATTGATTTTGACATATCTTTGGGGATTTTTCCAGTGTCATAAATCTCATTTAGGAGGACTGTTATTTTTTCTATGCCAAATTCCTCCAGGGCTTCAATCATCTCAGTCAAAGAAATACATTTGAGACGAGAGAGAGAGAGAGACAGAGAGACAGAGACAGCGAGATAGACACACACAGAGACAGAGAGAAACACAGAGACAGAGAGAGAGGGACACAGAGAGAGAGACAGAGAGAGAGAGAGAGAGTGAGACAGAGACAGAGAGACAAAGAGAGACAGAGAGAGAGAGAGAGAGAGAGAGAGACAGATACACAGAGAGAGACAGAGAGACTGAGAACAAGAGCACTCCGTCCAATTTATCACACAGGGGATTTAAAAAACATACTTGAATACATATTTAAACATAACTAAGGACACTAAAACATATATGAAAACGGCTAAGGACGCTGAAACATACATTAAAACGGGACTAAGTTACCTTGAATTGCTTCCATATATCACACTTCCCTATTGCCAAAACTGTGCATAATACATGTACCACTACCAGTCTAACACTTCTTTTGGTTACTGTTCCATTTCTTGCCCTTCACTGTTTCAGTTTGTTATGACTTGTTGTTGGTGTTGTGAATAAAATAGCAATGAAGCAGTGTTGGTTATGTTGGTTATGTTGGTTATGTTGGTTTTTGTCTGCAGACATTACATTGTATTCAATTGTTGTTGGGGATATATGTATGTGACAGTGAGAGTGACAAACAGACACACACACACACACACACACACACACACACACACACACACACACACACACACACACAGAGACAAATAGAGCTCTTACAAATAAAAGACACACATACATCCACACCTCCACCATCACCCCCTCCAGCAAAACCCACAACAACAACAACAACACAACAACAAACCAACAACAACACACACCACCACCTTTTCATTTGAACATGTTTTATTTCCATATGCATGAATTATCAATTATCGTTGAAATCAAAGGGGAAAAGTCACGTGATTAACAGCCAACCAATAAATCCAAACCACAGCTATCACAGTAATATAGTTTGCTAGTAAGCTCTCAAGTCTGTTCCAAGCATGTGTGTCCAAAATCATCTCAGAATACAAATAATACATCGTATTTACAAACTTCTAAATATTATCAATATATCAGAAACTGGTAAAATACACAGACGGAGATGCACACAGATGCAATTTTGCAAAATCGCCTTTACTATAATCAGTAGAATGGATATCATGCAGTGTGGGAGCATTTCTGCAAAACTGTTTTCCATCATCAAATGTTTCATGAACACAATGATATCTGGTATGGATGATGAGCGACACAGCGGGAAAACAACGACAGAAGGAAAGTTATATGACATCCTACATTTTACGTAAACAACTAAACATTGTTTTGCAAGCTGAAATGACTGGAAGCCATCTCAGACCCCCAAACAGGTCAGGACATAATTATATATTTATAAGCTGCAATGAAGAAGTTGGGGTTCAGTCTTAAATTTTACGAGACAAAAGCAAACAGCTTCCATGATCATCAAATTTGCCAAATATCACTAACTGTCAAATCTGCCAAATTTCACGAACTGTCAAATCTGCCAAATATCACTGTTGAACTGGAACAAACATATCACTTCTCAAACATGGACAGCGATATGAAGCTTCTAGTTTGTGCTTTCATTCCTTTTGTCTCCAACCCGGTATACATTCCACTTTTCTTTTTCTCTGTTCTTTCTTTGGCACACACACACACAGACACACACACAGACACACACACACACACACACCACACACACACACACACTACACACACACCACACACACACACACACACACACACACACACACACCACACACACACACACACACACACACACACACACACACACACACACACACACACACACACACACACACACACCACACACACACACACACACACACACCACCATACACACACACACACACCATACACACACACACACACACACACACACACACACAAACACAGGCTGTGCCAAAAAACATTTCCTTAAACGACACAGTGTTTTTTCCTGTCTTTCAGCTCTAAGTGCATCCCACAGTCCTCTAGCAGATTCTCTCCCTTTCTCACTAAGCACCAAATGTTTCAGTAGTCAAAACTCAAGGGAGAGAAACGAAAACCTCAATCACAACAACATATTTCTCAACATTACTTTCACAGTACCACACAGAAACAATGTTTTTATTTTAAAAAATCCAATAACGACGCTTCCTGTTTGAACAATCAGGTTTATCAGCAGAATGGTGTGACAATCACAGATAATTTGAATTTTCAACGTATTCTCATCATCATAAAACAAAACACAGTGCACTGTGATCCCTACTATGGAAGCTACTGACTTCACTTGTGATTGTTCCTAAGTTCCTACACATAGTCTCGCCTGAAAATTCAAATTATCCAAGATCACACAAAGAGAAAGGAAGACACAAATATGAACGATAGCGTAACTGGTCTACACAAGACACGTACAAAATGTAAAGTTGTGATACAGAAACGAAGTAAATGCTAACTTGTTAACCAAACTTCAAAAAGTAATTTAATTCAGATAAACATTAACACTTTGACTCCCACGCCCTATCTCTAGCTGCAAAAACTTAACCCTTTCAATACCCCCCCTTATCCATCATACCTTTCAATGGCCTATCCTGTCCATCAATTTCCTGCTGGAAACAGGTGGATACGGTGGTGTACTGAAGGGGTTAAGTTTCTGTTTTGCTGTCATGGCCAACAATGCAAAACGTTGGTAGACAGGGAGAGGGAGTCGTAGGGTTAACTTATTAGAACTCTAACTTCAGACAGTACCTTGACTCCAGCATCCAATCCATCAACTGCAAAAACTTAACCCTTTGACCCCTTCACCCTATCCACCAGCTTCCTGCAAGAAGCTGGTGGATAGGATGAGCAAATCAAAGGGTTAAGTTTTTGCTTTGCTAGCATGGTTGACAATGCAGGATCAGGTGGACAGGGTGCAGGAGTCAAAGGGTTAATTTCCATGACACATTCTGTGATACATTCTTGAAGAGCCGACAGAAAGAGCTGATATGTGTGTTGATGATACATGACATTCACAAACACATGAAAATGCCAATAATCCATAACAAAATCTAAGATAAGCGCAAACACACATAAACATACACACCAAAAAAACACACATAAACATACACACCAAAAAAACACACATAAACATACATACCAAAAAAACACACATAAACATACACACCAAAAAAACACACATAAACATACACACCAAAAAAACACACATAAACATACACACCAAAAAAACACACATAAACATACATACCAAAAAAACACACATAAACATACACACCAAAAAAACACACATAAACATACACACCAAAAAAACACACATAAACATACACACCAAAAAAACACACATAAACATACACACCAAAAAAACACACATAAACATACACACCAAAAAAACACACATAAACATACACACCAAAAAAACACACATAAACATACACACCAAAAAAACATACACACCAAAAAAACACACATAAACATACATACCAAAAAAACACACATAAACATACACACCAAAAAAACATACATACCAAAAAAACACACATAAACATACACACCAAAAAAACATACATACCAAAAAAACACACATAAACACACATACCAAAAAAACACACATAAACATACACACCAAAAAAACATACATAAACACACATACCAAAAAAACACACATAAACACACACCAAAAAAACACACATAAACATACACACCAAAAAAACACACATAAACACACATACCAAAAAAACACACATAAACATACACACCAAAAAAACTACATACCAAAAAAACACACATAAACACACATACCAAAAAAACACACATAAACATACACACCAAAAAAACACACATAAACACACATACCAAAAAAACACACATAAACATACACACCAAAAAAACATACATACCAAAAAAACACACATAAACACACACACCAAAAAAACACACATAAACATACACACCAAAAAAACATACATACCAAAAAAACACACATAAACACACACACCAAAAAAACACACATAAACATACACACCAAAAAAACATACACACCAAAAAAACACACATAAACACACACACCAAAAAAACACACATAAACATACACACCAAAAAAACATACACACCAAAAAAACACACATAAACATACACACCAAAAAAACACACATAAACATACACACCAAAAAAACACACATAAACATACACACCAAAAAAACACACATAAACAACACACCAAAAAACACACAACAACATACATACCAACAACAAACACACACACACACACACACACAAAAAAACACACTGTGCCAAAAAACATCCATAAAAAACACACCTAAAGCATCCCACACCAAAAATTCTACCCCCAAAACAAATGCAGTATCAAAACATCAACGGAAAAAAAAACCAATACAACAACATATCCAAAAACCACAGTAAACACACAGAAACAATGAAAAAAACACAATAACACCTCCTAACAATCATAAAAAGGGAAAATCACATAATTAATTTCACACCACATAAAACACAAAAACATCACATCCAAAAAGATCACTTACCTAAGTCCTACACACCCTAAAAACACAATTATAAACACACAAACAAAAAAACACACATAAACATACGAACTGTCACAAAACACACATAAAGTATACAACAACAAAAACTACACTTTTAACAAACCAAAAATAAACACATAAACTTTAACACACTCCACGCCTACTACTCAAAAACAACCCATTCAATATAACATACTCACACGTCCAAAAAAACATGGACGACTAAAATTCATTTGCTGTCAGCCAACAATAAAACAACATGAAACGAGGTAACTTAAAACCTAATCAACATACACACCAAACAATCCATCAACCAAAAAAACACCATATAACTTACACCCTAATACCACTCCATGAAGAACATAGATGAGCCAAAAAAGAAGCTTCTACATACAAGCATATCAATACACAAAAAACACCATGAAACATACAACATCGAAAAAAAAGACATATGTTTAATACATGACATTCACAACACAAAAACCAATAATCCATAACAACAAACAAAAACAAACACACATAAACACACATACCAAAAAAAAAAAAAACGATGAAAAAAAAAAAAAACCCAGCATTCTCCACAAATTTGTGAAGACATAAACACACATACAAAAAAAAAAAAAAAAATGAATAAAATAAAAATCAAAAGCCAGACGTCCTCCACAATTTTGTGACGGCATCGTGGACAGAAACAGCAAGCAGACAACAATCACACAACAGCAAGCAAAAAACAGCAAGCAGACAACAATCACACAAACAGCAAGCAGACAACAATCACAACACAAGAGGTTTTCTTCAATGAAGTCACTGGTTTGTTAAGGGCGACACAACGACACAACGGTGCCAGCGGGAGGCCATGATTACTGGGTTACTCAATAAATTATATACACACCGTGCGGCCAGTACACACAATGGAATGTGGGATTCTGAAAAAACAACACGATCCTTCCGGACACCTCTACTGTCTCCATTTAACCCAACCCTGCCACCCCCCTCACCCTACCCACCAGCTGTAAAAACTTAACCCTTTGACTCCCTCACCTTATCCACCCAACTTCCTGCAGGAAGATAATGGATAGGGCGAGGGAGTCAAAGGGTTAAGTTTTGGCTTTAGCAGCACAGTTGATGATACAGGATGATGGTGGACAGGGTGCGCAGTCAATGCTACTAACCCTGATCACTCACCCTAACCCAAGCTGTGGAAATTCGCGATGAGCTGAGGGATCAAAACCTCAAAACTGTGGATGCGACCACAGTGCTGAGAGCGCACAAGTTATACAACTTTTCTCAGCTGCTGAAGCTCACCAAGTATCAAGAGCACAAGTTATACAACTTTTCTCAGCTGCTGAAGCTCACCAAGTATCAAGAGCACACAGTTATACAACTTTTCTCAGCTGCTGAAGCTCACCAAGTATCAAGAGCACACAAGTTATACAACTTTTCTCAGCTGCTGAAGCTCACCAAGTATCAAGAGTGCACAAGTTATACAACTTTTCTCAGCTGCTGAAGCTCACCAAGTATCAAGAGCGCACAAGTTATACAACTTTCTCAGCTGCTGAAGCTCACCAAGTATCAAGAGCACAAGTTATACAACTTTCTCAGCTGCTGAAGCTCACCAAGTATCAAGAGCGCACAAGTTATACAACTTTTCTCAGCTGCTGAAGCTCACCAAGTATCGATTACTGAAAGCTCATTAACATATTGTGATGGGTTACACACAATCAATCCTAAAATACCTACAACTTTGTTCACATCTCCAATTCAGGGAACAAATTAGAAATGCATACCATACAGTTAATGAATTATTTATAGAGTGGGAGTATGGTGGGGCGGGGGCTGGGGGGGGGGGGGGGGGGGGGGAGGCTGGGCAGTTTTCATCAAATTTTGTTTTTAAACCAATCTGGATAATAAATAAAAGTGAGTATAAAACCCTTCACAGACACACATCTAATCACAGAGAATCCGACGATAGTATCAGTATCTCACAATGCAACCAAAAATGTTTTAAGGCTTCTTTGAACAAAATTCATATAGCTAGTCCTCATATACTGTAAAATGGTAGGACTTTAAACTCAACAACCTCAACAAACTTCACAGACAGCCTACTGAGGTTCCCTCAATTCTGACAGAAGACCTTGTCTGTTTTTTGTCAAGGGAACCTTGGTTCTCGTATCCAGATGTGAGGCATCTTTACTGAGTGTTTGTCAGAGATCACAAGCAGGGATTGATGACTTAACAGTATCCAACAGACAGGACACCATACATGGTGATACTGCTCACTTGTCTTTGTCGGGGATCACAAGCAGGGATTCATGACGTAACAGTAATCAACAGACAGGACACCATACATGGTGATACTGCTCACTTGTCTTTGTCAGGGATCACAAGCAGGGATTCATGACGTTAACAGTACCAACGACAGGACACCATACATGGTGATACTGCTCACTTGTCTTTGTCAGGGATCACAAGCAGGGATTCATGACTTAACAGTATCCAACAGACAGGACACCATACATGGTGATACTGCTCACTTGTCTTTGTCAGGGATCACAAGCAGGGATTCATGACTAACAGTATCCAACAGACAGGACATCCATACATGGTGATACTGCTCACTTGTCTTTGTCAGGGATCACAAGCAGGGATTCATGACTTACAATATCCAACAGACAGGACACCATACATGGTGATACTGCTCACTTGTCTTTGTCAGGGATCACAAGCAGGGATTCATGACTTAACAATATCCAACAGACAGGACACCATACATGGTGATACTGCTCATTGTCTTTGTCAGGGATCACAAGCAGGGATTCATGACTAACATATCTAACAGACAGGACACCATACATGGTGATACTGCTCACTTGTCTTTGTCATGGATCACAAATCAGGTTTCTTGCTCCCATTGTTATTTAACGTACAAGACTCTTAGATGGTGATACATCCTAACTTTGTACTTATGTCCAGACTCAAAACTAACTTGGATTCCCTCACCGTAACCAGTATCTAACTAGGGCAGGGAATCAAAGGGTAAGTTCACTTGCTGTTGGTCAGCAGGATCCATCAGAGTCAGGGTTACAAGACTTACAAATACGTCCACAAACAGTCACACTGCAGCACATGTGATACTGCTCACTTGTCTTTGTCAGGGATCACAAGCAGGGATTCATGACTTAACAGTATCCAACAGACAGGACACCATACATGGTGATACTGCTCACTTGTCTTTGTCAGGGATCACAAGCAGGGATTCATGACGTAACAGTATCCAACAGACAGGACACCATACATGGTGATACTGCTCAATTGTCTTTGTCAGGGATCACAAGCAGGGATTCATGACGTAACAGTATCTAACAGACAGGACACCATACATGGTGATACTGCTCACTTGTCTTTGTCAGGGATCACAAGCAGGGATTCATGACGTAACAGTATCTAACAGACAGGACACCATACATGGTGATACTGCTCACTTGTCTTTGTCAGGGATCACAAGCAGGGATTCATGACGTAACAGTATCTAACAGACAGGACACCATACATGGTGATACTGCTCACTTGTCTTTGTCAGGGATCACAAGCAGGGATTCATGACTTACAATATCCAACAGACAGGACACCATACATGGTGATACTGCTCACTTGTCTTTGTCAGGGATCACAAGCAGGGATTCATGACTTAACAATATCTAACAGACAGGACACCATACATGGTGATACTGCTCACTTGTCTTTAACAACTTTGTTGAAACAATCAAATCTAGGTTTTTCCTTTGCTCCCTGTATTTTGTTATTTTGAAAATTCCTTTGTACAAGAGCTCTTAGTTGTAGGGTTACAATTCCTAAACCTTTTGACTACTGTACCCTGTCCACCAACTGCAAAAACTTAACCCTTTGATTCCCTCACCCTATCCACCAGCTTCTAGTGAATATGGTGAGGGAATCAAAGGGTTAAGTTTCTGCTTTGCTAGCATGGTAAACAATGCAGGATGCTGGTGGACAGGGTGCAGGAGTCAAAGGGTTGAACAAGACGGTGGATACAAATGGACTCTGGTCTGTTCACAAACACTCACACCTGCAGCACATGATACTAGGTACAAGGAAGCCATCACACATGGGACTGACAGCCAAACTACATCTGAAGAAGACACAGTGATACAACCAAATGCCCTGGACCGTCTTCAGGACAAAACAATACTAATATGGCATGACCACTTTTCAAATTGCAGAATTGATCTCACTTCTCCTTTGACATCATATTTGCCTCCCCTCTCCCCACTTCTTACCATTACTCTCAAACATGTTGCGATTTTCATTTCGTCCTCTTCTCCCACTGGACGAAGTACAAGGGAAGTTTCAGTCTTTTTCTTATAATTTTGTATTTGGTGTTTGTTTGTGGTCTTACATTCACGCTTGACAAAGGCGTTGGCTGAAAATTTGCACCTGTCTTGTCTTGTATTAAATATGCATTCTGATTCTATTTTCGTGTTTTCTGGTTCCATCCAAAAGTTTGTCAAGAAAAAAAAAACTTGAGAAAATAATCTTCTTTATCGAAAAATAAAAACAAGTAAATTGAAGTTATTTTTAGGTTAAGTGGAAAATGGGAAGAAAAGCAAGTAATGCTTACAGAAAAAACACGAAAAAAAAAGAAAAAAAAAGAACGGGTACTTAATACAAAAAGACAAGACAGGCGCAAATTTTCGGCCAACTCGCCTTTGTCAAGCGTAAGGTTACAAACAAACACCAGATACAAAAATAAGGAGAAAATTCGCGCCTGTCCTGTCTTGTTGTATTTAAAACGCGTTCTTATTCTTCTTTTGTCTTTTTTCTGGTTCCTCTTTGCTTGAACGCGGGCAGTCACACTTGTTTTGGATTAAGCGATGTTTACGCTTATGAGGTTTTTTAAAAGAGTACTGTAGTTCAGAACTCTTGTCTACCTTCCGCCAGCCTTCAGCTTGTTGTTGTTATTGTTGTTCTTGTGGCCATCAGTTATTTATTCAACATCATTCAACACAGCACATTGTTCTCCAGGCAACAATACAATTATCTACAACCCAACCCAAACAATGATTACAGGAATGAAGTGGTAACTGTATGCATGAAATACCATCTACAGTACAACCACTACAAAATCAAACAAATGAAACTGAACAAAAAGCAAACCAAAGAAAAAGCATGACAAACAATTAATTCATCAACCAAATTAACAGGGGACACTTTCCTATAACACAAAAAAC
>JAPXFY010000019.1:1500830-1543330 GCA_030674185.1 Monoplex corrugatus
CTACACACACATAGAGATACCGTCATTCCAAGAAGCAGACAAACATGCTATGGACATCAGCTAGAACCCGACCCACACCTGTCTCCTCCGTAACAACAACAGGATGATAAACGTACATCACATCAATGGTTAAGGCTGGTAACCCAGTGACACATCATTGTTCAAAAGGCTCCATGATCATCATCATGACTGTTTTACAAGGAACACCAACTGTCCAACATGTGATACAGTCAAACACAATACAAAACCTTCATTAAATGACTCACAGACAATACAAAACACTCATCAAACGACTCACAGACAATACAAAACCCTAAATAACATCAAAGACAAATACAAAACCCTAAATAACGATCAAAGACAATACAAAACCCTAATCAAATAACGAACAGACAATACAAAACCCTATAATAACGACTCACAGACAACACAAAACCCTAAATAACGAATCACAGACAATACAAAACCCTACATAAATGACTCACAGACAATACAAAACATCCAAATACGATCAAAGACAATACAAAACCCTAAATAACGAATCAAGACAATACAAAACCCTAAATAGACTCACAGACAATACAAAACCCTAATAAACGACTCACAGACAATACAAAACCTAATAACGACTCACAGACAATACAAAACCCTAAATAACGAATCAAAGACAATACAAAACCCTAAATAACGAATCACAAGACAATACAAAACCCTTAAATAACGACTCACAGACAATACAAAACCCTAAATAACGACTCACAGACAATACAAAACCCTAAATAACGACTCACAGACAACACAAAACCCTAAATAACGAATCAAAGACAATACAAAACCCTAAATAACGACTCACAGACAACACAAAACCCTAATCAAACGACTCAAAGACAATACAAAACCCTAAATAGCGACTCAAATACAAAACCCTACCCAAACGACTCAAATTACTCAATAACAACTACACAAACATAACAAACTACAACATAATAACATAATACACAAAATACACTACTATAACATTTCCAAAATAAGAAATGTATCAAACACCTAAAGTGTAACCACTATTCATTCAATCAACAACTAACATGTCCAAAGTGTCCAAAGTACGACGTATGTTCAAAGGATATAGAAAAGATCTTATAAGTCCCAAGATCAAATCTGTTGATACTGAATTTCACCGCACAAAGATAGACAGCACATGTTTTAACCCTTCGACTCCCGCACCCTATACACCAACTGCAAAAACTTAACCCTTTGATTCCCTCAACCTATCCACCAGCTTCCTGCAGGAAGCTGTTGGATAGGGTGAGTGAATCAAAGGTTAAGTTTTTCCTTTGCTAGCATGGTTGGCAATACAGGATGCTGGTGGACAGGGTGCGGGAGTCAAAGGGTTAATAAGGAGGGGTAAGATTCAAAATGCCAGTCTTCAACACTGATGCCAGCATTCTGTGACAGTTCCTTGAGAGGACGGCTGTATGTCGTCCTCTTAACATTTACATTCATCAGCTTGCGCACTGTATATAACATTGTGAGTTCACGTCACACACACGCTGCTGTTCACGTTAGCACAGAACCAACTGACTTCTTTGACTGACTTTGAGTTTGGCTATCTAGTCACTAGCATCACTTGCCAAAATGGTACCGCACCAAGACCCTTTATTAGCGTTATGACCTCAGGGAGGATCTCTCTGGAAGCCTGAACTTATCGTTATAAGTAACAGATTGTTTCCTTCCAGTAGAGATGTATCACTTAACCCTTTGACTCCCTCACCCTATCCACCACCTGCAAAAACTTAACCCTTTGACTCCCTCACCCTGTCCACCACCTGCAAAAACTTAAACCCTTTGACTACCTTCCGCACCCTGTCCACCAGCTTCCTGGAGGGTACGGTGAGGGAATCAAAGGGTTAAGTTTTTGCTTTGTTAGCATGGTTGACAATGCGGGATGCTGGCGGACACGGTGTGGGAGTAAGAGGGTTAAGCCAGCCTGCCCCTCTGTGTGTACGTAATAACAAATGTTAACACTGACTAAACAAAATTTCATGTTAAAGTACTGAGAGGAGACAAGCCAATCTTCGTTTATGTCCTTTTATTGACTGGTTTCCTTATTCACACATTTAACCCTTTGACTCCCGCAACCTGTCCACCAGCTGCCTGCATTGTCAACCATGCCAGCAAAGCAAAAACTTAACCCTTGATTCCCTCACCCTATCCACCAGCTTCCTGCAGGAAGGAAGGTAATCAAAGGGTTAAGTTTTTGCAGTGTGGTGTATAGGGTGTGGGAGTCAAAGGGTTAATCATATGTCTGTATTTTTCCTTTCTATAGCACAACAAAAACGAAAGTTCCGTACCCCTCTCGTCTTTCCATCAGCATTGAACAGAGCTTGCGATGCGTCATTCAGCTAAAGACTTGACTGGGATAGTCGCTTGTCACGTTTGATGACACAGGCAGAAAATGTTGAATTCTTTTCACAGTAATGGAATAATGATGGTGAAACATGAACCATAAAAATAACATTTAAAAATGTCACTCACAACACATAGCTGTGCAATATGAAAGGCAATTTCCTCGTATCATTTATGTTTTATCTTTCGGTAAACAATATAATCCACATTCACGTACATGCATGCATAGAATACATATACAATCACACTCACACATGAACATACACCTGAGAAAGATGGAAAAGACCGTTATCTCAGCAAAAACCAAAGAACTACCCTAAAACTAGTAATATAGTATACAAGCTATACTTCAAACACTACTTTTATTATTTTAGCACAATGGAACAGTACCGGATAAGCAAGCACCAGATGCTTCATCAGGAACAAAAATTCTCAGGGGGAAAAAAAAAAGAAAACAACAAAAACAGACCAGAATGAAACAAAACTACAGGTGTGACTTGAGAATAAATGTTTGTCTAGTTTGGCACCTGACCATACAGCCACATGTCTATCATCAACTGACCAGAGACAGAGCCACACAGCCATCTCTACACCAACACAGCCACATGTCTATCATCAACTGACCAGAGACAGAGCCACACAGCCACTCCTACACCAACACAGCCACATGTCTATCATCAACTGACCAGAGACAGAGCCACACAGCCATCTCTACACCAACACAGCCACTGTCTATCATCAACTGACCAGAGACAGAGCCACACAGCCACCCCTACACCAACACAGCCACATGTCTATCATCAACTGACCAGACAGAGCCACACAGCCACCCTACACCAACACAGCCACATGTCTATCATCAACTGACCAGAGACAGAGCCACACAGCCACCCCTACACCAACACAGCCACATGTCTATCATCAACTGACGACAGAGCCACACAGCCACCCTACACCAACACAGCCACGTGTCTATCATCAACTGACCAGAGACAGAGCCACACAGCCACCTCTACACCAACACAGCCACATGTCTATCATCAACTGACCAAGACAGAGCCACACAGCCACCCCTACACCAACACAGCCACATGTCTATCATCAACTGACCAAGACAGAGCCACACAGCCACCCCTACACCAACACAGCCACATGTCTATCATCAACTGACCAGAGACAGAGCCACACAGCCACTCCTACACCAACACAGCCACATGTCTATCATCAACTGACCAGAGACAGAGCCACACAGCCATCCCTACACCAACACAGCCACATGTCTATCATCAACTGACCAGAGACAGAGCCACACAGCCATCCTACACCAACACAGCCACATGTCTATCATCAACTGACCAGAGACAGAGCCACACAGCCATCTCTACACCAACACAGCCACATGTCTATCATCAACTGACCAGAGACAGAGCCACACAGCCATCTCTACACCAACACAGCCACATGTCTATCATCAACTGACCAGAGACAGAGCCACACAGCCATCTCTACACCAACACAGCCACATGTCTATCATCAACTGACCAGAGACAGAGCCACACAGTCATCCCTACACCAACACAGCCACATGTCTATCATCAACTGACCAGAGACAGAGCCACACAGTCATCCCTACACCAACACAGCCACATGTCTATCATCAACTGACCAGAGACAGAGCCACACAGTCATCCCTACACCAACACAGCCACATGTCTATCATCAACTGACCAGAGACAGAGCCACACAGCCACCCCTACACCAACACAGCCACATGTCTATCATCAACTGACCAGAGACAGAGCCACACAGCCACCCCTACACCAACACAGCCACATGTCTATCATCAACTGACCAGAGACAGAGCCACACAGCCATCCCTACACCAACACAGCCACATGTCTATCATCAACTGACCACAGACAGAGCCACACAGCCATCTCTACACCAACACAGCCACATGTCTATCATCAACTGACCAGAGACAGAGCCACACAGCCATCCCTACACCAACAGCTACACTCTGGTCAGACTTGCAATGCAGCAAGTGGGTAATACTGTCCATATAGGCCACACCATAAATACCATTCACAACAAAGATACTGCACTGAACAGTCTGTCTGTGACCGCCTGTTGTACCATCAGTGTTGTACAGTGTTGTACACCAGCATCAATGGTCATTATCAATTCTATCATCATCATACAGCATTAAAATCACTTTATTCCAAGACAGCGTGCATGTTTCTTCACCAAAATACTCAAATCGTACAGCCTTTTCTATTCCATCAAACAAGCCTCCACTTTTTTGGGGTCTTTTTCTGTCAAAGCTGCAAAAGGAAAACACTGCCATCATTTTCAATATGGACTTACAATCAACACTGACATGTAAGCATCAGAACAGATATTTACTGCCAATTTTCTAGTTATATTAACTGCATTCATCTCACCAACACTGTAATTGTATAAAATGAACTTTCCGAAAGATTCTGTCGAATTAATCGGACAATAATCATAATCAACTTTTCACAATACTATCTTTGAAGAAAATATCTGTTCACTAATTTTCAGGTCAATATTTATTGTACCGATCTGTCAAACACCAAACGATTCTTGGCACCAACTGCCCAAAACCTGTCAGACAAACACACTGTGTGGCTCCATCTCTTGCCAACTGGTCAAACAGACGAGGGACGGGAAACGAAATGGGCGGAGCTAGTACAGGCGGCGAACACAAGATGGACAGACAGCTAACCTAGGGGGGTAACAGAAGACAAAAGCACACAAGTCTGGAGGAGATGGCTAGTCAGACGCGTGTGAGGGGCAGGAATGGATGGGGACGTGTCTTGTGGTGGGTCTGGGCCTTCTCATCTCTTGGACAGGGGTAGTCGTGGGCCTCGCTGGGTCAGCCCCTCAAAGCGTTTGTATGTGTAGTTGATGAACACCCAGTCCTTGTACTTGGAATCGTTCTGCTCTTCTGTGGAGGGGGCCGCTGCAGCAGAACACACACACACAGTCTTTATACAACAATGATTCATGGAAATGATAATCGTTAAGGAATATGTGTGGTCAAGTACAGTCTTTATACAACAATGATTCATGGAAATGATAATCGTTAAGGAATATGTGTGGTCAAGTACAGTCTTTATACAACAATGATTCATGGAAATGATAATCATTAAGGAATGTGTGGTGAAGTACAATCTTTATACAACAATGATTCAAGGAAATGATAATCATTAAGGAATGTGTGTGGTGAAGTACAATCTTTATACAACAATGATTCATGGAAATGATAATCATTAAGGAATGTGTGGTGAAGTACAGTCTTTATACAACAATGATTCATGGAAATGATAATCATTAAGGAATGTGTGGTGAAGTACAGTCTTTATACAACAATGATTCATGGAAATGATAATCATTAAGGAATGTGTGGTGAAGTACAGTCTTTATACAACAATGATTCAAGGAAATGATAATCATTAAGGACAATGTGTGGTGAAGTACAATCTTTATACAACAATGATTGATGGAAATGATAATCATTAAGGAATGTGTGGTGAAGTACAGTCTTTATACAACAATGATTGATGGAAATGATAATCATTAAGGAATGTGTGTAGTCAAGTACAGTCTTTATACAACAATGATTCATGGAAATGATAATCATTAAGGAATGTGTGTAGTCAAGTACAGTCTTTATACAACAATGATTCATGGAAATGATAATCATTAAGGAATGTGTGTAGTCAAGTACAGTCTTTATACAACAATGATTCATGGAAATGATAATCATTAAGGAATGTGTGGTGAAGTACAGTCTTTATACAACAATGATTGATGGAAATGATAATCATTAAGGAATGTGTGGTGAAGTACAGTCTTTATACAACAATGATTGATGGAAATGATAATCATTAAGGAATATGTGTGGCGAAGTACAATCTTTATACAACAATGATTGATGGAAATGATAATCATTAAGGAATGTGTGGTGAAGTATTTATGAGGGACATGTAAAACAAGGGAAAAGTGAGCACGACAGAAGACAGAGACCAAAACCAGTTGCTCGTCAATACTGTTTTAGTATCATACACATACGCACATTGAACATTTTAATGTAATCTTTTCAATCCACTTTGAAAATTTCAATCTAATCTTTTCAATCCACTTTGAACATTTCAATTTAATCTTTTCAATCCACTTTGAACATTTCAATTTAATCTTTTCAATCCACTTTGAACATTTCAATCTAATCATTTCAATCCACTTTGAACATTTCAATTTAATCTTTTCAATCCACTTTGAACATTTCAATTTAATCTTGTCAACCCACTCTGAACATTTCAATCTAATCATTTCAATCCACTTTGAACATTTCAATTTAATCTTGTCAACCCACTCTGAACATTTCAATCTAATCATTTCAATCCATTTTGAACATTTCAATTTAATCTTGTCAACTGACTATGATCTACACAAAATGATCAAACAGCTTTCGCAGATGTCTCGCTCAACGATCATTAACCTTTTGACTCCCTCACTCTAACCTCCAGTGTCCTGCGCTGTCAGCCATGATGGTAAAGCAAAAAATTAACCCTTTCAATCCTTCACCCTGTCCATCAGATTCCTGCAGGAAGCTGGTGGATGCAGTGCAGGAAGCTAGCAGACAGGGTGCAGAAGTGAAAGGGTTAAGTTTTTGTAGCTGGCGGATAGGGTGTGGTACTGAAAGCGTTAAAACCTATCATTTGAAAGCCAACTGTGTAATCTTTATCCCGTTCAGAATGACACCAACAGACACCCAGGTCATTAATGTTCAGAATGACACCAACAGACACCCGGGTCATTAATGTTCAGAATGACACCAACAGACACCCAGGTCATTAATGTTCAGAATGACACCAACAGACACCCAGGTCATTAATGTTCAGAATGACACCAACAGACACCCAGGTCATTAATGTTCAGAATGACACCAACAGACACCCAGGTCATTAATGTTCAGAATGACACCAACAGACACCCAGGTCATTAATGTTCAGAATGACACCAACAGACACCCAGGTCATTAATGTTCAGAATGACACCAACAGACACCCAGGTCATTAATGTTCAGAATGACACCAACAAACACCCAGGTCATTAATGTTCAGAATGACACCAACAGACACCCAGGTCAGTAAACGACAAAGTGTCCACATTGTCACAGTTGTGTGTGCTGCAGAATGAAGCCTTTCAACAAGCCCTCTGAAAACTTTTATGGCACTGCCAGACAGCGCATGGGTGATTATGACATGAAAACTGCTGGAGATGTGAAGACAGTTGCAGGGATCTAACCTGCTCACAGACGCATACAGTAAAGTACGCTTTGCAACTAAAACAAATCTTTTCGGAAAACAAACAACTGCAAGACATATATAAAATGAAAAAAAACAACAGGAAAAGATACCACACAGACATATTTTACATACATTTCCAGACAATCATGTACAGATGACTTACGCAATTTGAGATCCACTTCAGGAAAATCATCAAAATTGGAAGTGTCGTCAATGCCTTTCACCTCCACAGGTATCACAGCTGGTCGCTCCCTGAAATATCACAGTTTATTTTTCAGGTCAGCAGGTACTAGAAAGAATGCTGGTTGTAGGCACCAGAGAGAGAGAGAAAGTGTGTGTGTAATGTGTGTAAATGTATGTGTATATGTGTATATATATGTACATATACATGTATGTAAGTACCAGCATGACTACAGTGCCCTTCTTTCAACACACGCATACACGCTCGCTCTTTCCTTTTCTCTCTCTTCTGCGTATGTACACATGTGTACACACACACGCACGCACGCACGCACACACACCACACACACACACACACACACACACACACACACACACACACACACACACACACACACACACACAACACACACACACACACAACAAACACACACACACACACACACATACACACACACATACACATACACAACACACACACACACATAAAACACACACACACACACACATACACAAACAACAAACACAACACACACACACACACACACAACAACACAAACAAACAACAAACACACACACAAACACACACACACACACACACACACACACACACACACACACACACACACACACACACACACACACACACACACACACAGTACAGTACCTGATATGTTCCCAGTCAACACCTCTAAAGAAGGGATGAGCCTTGATGTCGTCAGGACCACTGGCGCCAATCCTGTGCTCAGCATCACAACAAAACCTGAAACAGACACCCAACACTTCAAATACATGCTCCCTTGCTACCTCATGGCTGAGGGGAAAAAAACCAAAATGGTCCAGCTGTTTAACAATCTCTGCTGATACAATAATCACTGCAGAACTGGTCAAGCTAAAACAGCATTCAAGAAGATGAAAAACGTTCTTACCAACAAATGCTTATCAATTAACAACAGGAAGAGAGTTCTTGAATGTAATGTAGACCCGATAATGTTCTACGGTTGTGAGGCGTGGACAGTCAACACGCAAAGCCAGAACAAGATAGAGGCAGCCGAGATGTGGTTTCTAAGAAGAATGTTGAGAGTTCCATGGACAGCAAAGAAAACAAACGAGACAGTCTTGATGGAGGTAGACACAAGAAGATCATTCATAAGGAAGATTAGGAAAAGACAAGCAACGTTTATAGGCCTTTTTATGAGGTAAGGGGAATAAGAGCACCTGGTCACAACAGGAAAGCTGGAGGGAAAGAGAGCACCAGGTAGACCCATGGAGAAAATTTTGGATGGACTTGCAGGGTGGCTGAGGACAGAGAGAGTGGAAGATGTGCTTGCGGCAACAAGGGATAGATACATATGGAGGGCCATGATCGCCAATGCCATGTGGCAGGGCACATGATGATGATGATGATGATGATGATGATGATGATGATGATGATGATGAGTCATGACAGAAATCTACAGGGAAAAACAGCACCGTGTAGACCCAGGGAGAAAATATCAAACAGTCTTGCAGAGTGGATGAGGACAAAAAAGATACAAGATACACTTGCATCAACAAAAGATAGATCTGTATGGAGAGCCAAGACAGCCAATAGATTTGTATGGAGGGCACACACACACACACACACACACACACAGGGCCAGGACAGCCAATATAGATCTGTATGGAGGGCCAAGACAGCCAATAGATTTGTATGGAGGGCCAGGACAGCCAATAGATTTGTATGGAGGGCCAAGACAGCCAATATAGATCTGTATGGAGGGCCAAGACAGCCAACAGATTTGTATGGAGGGCCAAGACAGCCAATAGATTTGTATGGAGGGCCAAGACAGCCAATAGATTTGTATGGAGGGCCAAGACAGCCAATAGATTTGTATGGAGGGCCAGGACAGCCAATAGATTTGTATGGAGGGCCAGGACAGCCAATATAGATCTGTATGGAGGGCCAAGACAGCCAACAGATTTGTATGGAGGGCCAAGACAGCCAATAGATTTGTACAGAGGGCCAGGACAGCCAATAGATTTGTATGGAGGGCCAGGACAGCCAATATAGATATGTATGGAGGGTCAAGACAGCCAACAAATTTGTATGGAGGGCCAAGACAGCCAATAATATTGTATGGAGGGCCAAGACAGCCAATAGATTTGTATGGAGGGCCAGGACAGCCAATAAGAATGTATGGAGGCCAAGACAGCCAACAGATTTGTATGGAGGGCCAAGACAGCCAATAGATTTGTATGGAGGGCCAAGACAGCCAATAGATTTGTATGGAGGGCCAGGACAGCCAATATAGATATGTATGGAGGGCCAAGACAGCCAACAGATTTGTATGGAGGGCCAAGACAGCCAATAGATTTGTATGGAGGGCCAAGACAGCCAATAGATTTGTATGGAGGGCCAAGACAGCCAATAGATTTGTATGGAGGGCCAGACAGCCAATATAGATTTGTATGGAGGGCCAAGACAGCCAACAGATTTGTATGGAGGGCCAAGACAGCCAATAGATTTGTATGGAGGGCCAAGACAGCCAATAGATTTGTATGGAGGGCCAAGACAGCCAATAGATTTGTATGGAGGACCAGGACAGCCAATATAGATCTGTATGGAGGGCCAAGACAGTCAATAGATTTGTATGGAGGGCCAGGACAGCCAATATAGATCTGTATGGAGGGCCAAGACAGCCAATAGATTTGTATGGAGGGCCAGGACAGCCAATATAGATCTGTATGGAGGGCCAAGACAGCCAATATTTGTATGGAGGGCCAGGACAGCCAATATAGATATGTATGGAGGACCAAGACAGCCAATAGATTTGTATGGAGGGCCAAGACAGCCAATAGATTTGTATGGAGGGCCAAGACAGCCAATAGATTTGTATGGAGGGCCAAGACAGCCAATAGATTTGTATGGAGGACCAGGACAGCCAACGCCATGCTGTAGGGCACACAATGATGAATCAAAATCCAGATTACGTATTTCACAAGGTCACTGTAACCCTGAAAAAAGCTTTAGTTGGAATAAAACTTTACATGCAACAAGGAGAAAGGTCGAATGTCACAGAACGACAACAGATTTTATATTCACACATCTTCCACATAAATGTGATTTTTTCAGGCACTATATTCATCAATGTGAATTTGATGTCTTGTCGTCCAAACGTACACATTCATGTTTCTACAACAGTCAACACCTTTGACTGAAATTTGTAACGACCCATCCAGAGACATGTGAGAAAATCTCACACACACATTGTGGTAACAGACAGCAGACAAGACACACTCATCTCTCCTGGCTAATAATATATCATCTCCCTTAGAAAAACTTCACAGAAAAAAGACAGATTAAAACAGGATGAACAAGAAATAACTTCCTGTATCACCACATTATTTCAATTATCCAATTTTACCTCATTGCCCCCCCCCCCCCCCCTTTCAACAAATCAGGTTCAGGTTAATATTGCTTACATCCCAGCCGACTACCAGAGCCATACCAGGGCTAACACATCAAAAATGACAACCCGGTTAAGATAAAAGACAACGCTTAAAAATCTTGCTCAACGTTAACCTTAAGTCTAAAATGCAACTAAAGAAAAACATAACTCAGACGTAAAATCATATCAGGTGAAATCTATTGATCTCTTGTAAAAACTGGAATACTGGAAGGAGGGACATTCACTGGAAGAGGAGGGACATCCTGGAAGAGGAGGGACAGGAAACATCCTGGAAGAGGAGGGACATCGTGAAAGAGGTTCTTTAAGGAGTCCGCCATGTGTTGCTTTTTGTCTCACATTGTACAAGTCCCAGCAATCAAGAAGGCGGCATCAGTAAATACTAACCAATGTTTTAAACAGTGGAGAGAACATCTGTTTCTTTTACTGGTCAATTTTAGAACAGTACATGTTAAATGTTAAACAATACTTAATCTTGGATGATCTTTAAAATAAAATTTTAGAACAATACATCTTACACAGAGCAAGAGCTAGTACTGTTATTATTAATCACCAACATCTGATGACAACAGATTTTTCTCCACGTGTTAGTGACACAACTTTCAGCCCACTCCCACTCTTGTCAGTGATACTGATACATGGCACAATACTTCATTTAAAACACACTTAGCTAAAAGACATAAAATCACACACACACAAATACATGGCACAATACTTCATTTAAAACACACTTAGCTAAAAGACATAAAATCACACACACACACATACATGGCACAATACTTATTTAAAACACACTTAGCTAAACGACATAAAATACACTACACACACATACATGGCACAATACTTCATTTAAAACACACTTAGCTAAACGACATAAAATCACACACACATACATGGCACAATACTTATTTAAAACACACTTAGCTAAACGACATAAAATCCACACACACACAACATGGCACAATACTTCATTTAAAACACACTTAGCTAAACGACATAAAATCACACACACACACATACATGGCACAATACTTTATTTAAAACACACTTAGCTAAAAGACATAAAATCACACACACATACATGGCACAATACTTATTTAAAACACACTTAGCTAAACGACATAAAATCACACACACCAATACATGGCACAATAACTTCATTTAAAACACACTTAGCTAAACGACATAAAATCACACACACACACATACATGGCACAATACTTTATTTAAAACACACTTAGCTAAACGACATAAAATCACAACACACAAACATGGCACAATACTTATTTAAAACACACTTAGCTAAACGACATAAAATCACACACACACACATACATGGCACAATACTTCATTTAAAACACACTTAGCTAAAAGACATAAAATCACACACACATACATGGCACAATACTTCATTTAAAACACACTTAGCTAAAAGACATAAAATCACACACACATACATGGCACAATACTTCATTTAAAACACACTTAGCTAAAAGACATAAAATCACACACCACATACATGGCACACATACTTCATTTAAAACACACTATAAAAGACATAAAATCACACACACATACATGGCACAAACTTCATTTAAAACACACTTACTAAACGACATAAAATCACACACACATACATGGCACAACTTCATTAACACACACAAAACAAAAATCACACACACACATACACACACACAAACATACACACAACACACACTAAAGAACATAAAACACACACACAAATACACACAACACTAAAACAACTACAAAACATAAACACACACACATAACATGAACATACACATTACACAACACACTTACAAAAATACACACACACAAACAACATGAATACTAGACACACAGCACAAGACATAAAACACACCACACACACACACACACTACACACACACAACACACACACACACACAACAACACACACACAAACATACACACACTCACACACACAAACATAACAACACACACAGAGAACAATACACACACACACACAACACACGACAAACACACACTGACAAACAACAACACTGACAAACACACACTGACAAACACACACCTGACAAACACACACGACAGAACAACACACATGACAAACACACACTGACAACACACACACTGACAAACACACACTGACAAACACACACTGACAAACACACACTGACAAACACACACTGACAAACAACACACTACAGCACACAACCTGTTTTTTTCATGCTATGTTTCTATACAAACAGCAGAGCCACACAACACCTCTGTACAAGGTCCCTGGCCTCATTGGAGATGGGCATTTCTGGGGGGAAGATCAGAGTTTCTCTCCAGTTCATCACCTTGCGGTACGTCTCCTGGGGATTCTCTGAACAGAAGGGGGGGTAACCTGCAACAAGGAGATCAGAAAATCCACATTTGTATTACTGTATATCATTTGTTTTACTTTATATCATTTGTATTACTTTATATCATTTGTATTACTTTAAATCATTTGTATTACTTTATATCATTTGTGTTACTGTATATCATTTGTATTACTGTATATCATTTGTATTACTGTATATCATTTGTATTACTGTATATCATTTGTATTACTTTATATCATTTGTATTACTGTATATCATTTGTATCACTTTATATCATTTGTATTACTGTATATCATTTGTATCACTTTATATCATTTGTATTACTGTATATCATTTGTATCACTGTATATCATTTGTATTAACTGGTATTTCTTTGTATTACTGTATATCACTTTGTATTACTGTATATCATTTGTATACAGTATATCATTTGTACACTTTAAATCATTTGTATCACTTTATATCATTTGTATTACTTTATATCATTTGTATTATGTATATCATTTGTATTACTGTATATCATTTGTATTATTTATATCATTTGTATTACTGTATATCATTTGTATTACTGTATATCATTTGTATTACTTTATATCATTTGTATTACTGTATATCATTTGTATATTATATCATTTGTATACTGTATATCATTTGTATTACTGTATATCATTTGTATCACTGTATATCATTTGTATCACTGTATATCATTTGTTTACTGTATATCACTTGTATTACTTCATTTGAGTTTATATCATTTGTTTTTTTCTTCCTCTCTTTCCTTCTCTTTTGATACTGTCATAATGATGTCTCCTCGTTCAACCAGAACATTGCAACAGTTGATGTCTGACATGGCTGATGGTTTTCTCTATCCTTCAACTATCCACACACACACACACACACACACACACACACACACACACACACACACACACACACACAACATACATACATACAACACACACACACATACAACACACACACATACACAACACACCCTACACAACACACACACAATCACACACACACACACACACACACAAACACACACACACACACACACAAACACACACACACATACATCCTGCTTCCTCTACACACACACAACACACACACACATACACACACACACACACACAACACACACACATACACACACATACACACACACACACACACACATACACACACACACACACACACACACACACACACACAAACACACACACACACAAACACACAACTACCTATCAGCATCTCATACATGATGACCCCAGTGACCACCAGTCACAGGAACTGCTGTAACCGGTCTGCATGAACACCTCAGGGGCGATGTAATCAGGGGTGCCTACTGTGGAGTATGCCTGTAACACACACACACACACACAGACATGAACACCTCAGGGGCCATGTAATCAGGGGTGCCTACCGTGGAGTATGCCTGTAACACACACACACACACAGACATGAACACCTCAGGGGCCATGTAATCAGGGGTGCCTACTGTGGAGTATGCCTGTAACACACACACACACAGACATGAACACCTCAGGGGCGATGTAATCAGGGGTGCCTACCGTGGAGTATGCCTGTAACACACACACACACACACAGACATGAACACCTCAGGGGCCATGTAATCAGGGGTGCCTACTGTGGAGTATGCCTGTAACACACACAGACACACACAGACATGAACACCTCAGGGGCGATGTAATCAGGGGTGCCTACTGTGGAGTATGCCTGTAACACACACACACAGATATGAACACCTCAGGGGCGATGTAATCAGGGGTGCCTACTGTGGAGTATGCCTGTAACACACACACACACACACAGACATGAACACCTCAGGGGCCATGTAATCAGGGGTGCCTACTGTGGAGTATGCCTGTAACACACACAGACACACACAGACATGAACACCTCAGGGGCGATGTAATCAGGGGTGCCTACTGTGGAGTATGCCTGTAACACACACACACAGATATGAACACCTCAGGGGCGATGTAATCAGGGGTGCCTACTGTGGAGTATGCCTGTAACACACACACACACACACACACACAGACATGAACACCTCAGGGGCCATGTAATCAGGGGTGCCTACCGTGGAGTATGCCTGTAACACACACACACACACACACACAGACATGAACACCTCAGGGGCCATGTAATCAGGGGTGCCTACTGTGGAGTATGCCTGTAACACACACACACACAGACATGAACACCTCAGGGGCGATGTAATCAGGGGTGCCTACCATGGAGTATGCCTGTAACACACACACACACACACAGACAGACATGAACACCTCAGGGGTGCCTACCGTGGAGTATGCCTGTAACACACACACACACACACAGACATGAACACCTCAGGGGCGATGTAATCAGGGGTGCCTACTGTGGAGTATGCCTGTAACATACGCACACACACACACACAGACATGAACACCTCAGGGGCGATGTAATCAGGGGTGCCTACTGTGGAATATGCCTGTAAACACACACACACACACATACAGACATGAACACCTCAGGGGCGATGTAATCAGGGGTGCCTACTGTGGAGTATGCCTGTAACATACACACACACACACACACACAGACATGAACACCTCAGGGGCGATGTAATCAGGGGTGCCTACTGTGGAATATGCCTGTAACACACACACACACACATACAGACATGAACACCACAGGGGCGATGTAATCAGGGGTGTCTACTGTGGAGTATACCTGTAACACACACACAGACACACACAGACATGAACACCTCAGGGGCGATGTAATCAGGGGTGCCTACCGTGGAGTATGCCTGTAACACACACATACACAGACAGACATGAACACCTCAGGGGTGATGTAATCAGGGGTGCCTACCGTGGAGTATGCCTGTAACACACACACACACACACACACACACAGACATGAACACCTCAGGGGTGATGTAATCAGGGGTGCCTACCGTGGAGTATGCCTGTAACATACACACACACACAGACATGAACACCTCAGGGGTGATGTAATCAGGGGTGCCTACCGTGGAGTATGCCTGTAACATACACACACACACAGACATGAACACCTCAGGGCGATGTAATCAGGGGTGCCTACCGTGGAGTATGCCTGTAACATACACACACACACAGACATGAACACCTCAGGGGCGATGTAATCAGGGGTGCCTACCGTGGAGTATGCCTGTAACATACACACATATCTTTTATACTTTGTTTTTTAAATCACAATAAACTTCTACAACTGAGTCCAAGGAGCCACAAATTGTGTTCACACTCATGCCCACACAAAGAAGTCATCAGTAACAAACAGACATTCCAGTCCACCAAACTTTCATCATTACATCGTCAGATCCAGACAAAGAAATGACACGTTATAAGTAACATACAGACATTGCAGTCCACCAAACTTTCATCATTACATCGTCAGATCCAGACAAAGAAATGACATGTGCTCGCTCAGTAATGAACATCCTCAGATCCAGACAAAGAAATGACACGTGCTCGCTCAGTAATGAACATCCTCAGATCCAGACAAAGAAATGACACGTGCTCGCTCAGTAATGAACATCCTCAGATCCAGACAAAGAAATGACACGTGCTCCCTCAGTAATGAACATCCTCAGATCCAGACAAAGAAATGACACATGCTCGCTCAGTAATAAACATCCTCAGATCCAGACAAAGAAATGACACGTGCTCGCTCAGTAATGAACATCCTCAGATCCAGACAAAGAAATGACACGTGCTCGCTCAGTAATGAACATCCTCAGATCCAGACAAAGAAATGACACGTGCTCACTCAGTAATGAACATCGTCAGATCCAGACAAAGAAATGACACGTGCTCGCTCAGTAATGAACATCGTCAGATCCAGACAAAGAAATGACACGTGCTCACTCAGTAATGAACAACATCAGATCCAGACAAAGAAATGACACGTGCTCGCTCAGTAATGAACAACGTCAGATCCAGACAAAGAAATGACACGTGCTCGCTCAGTAATGAACCATACATCTTCAGATCCAGACAAAGAAATGACACATGCTCGCTCAGTAATGAACCATACATCCTCAGATCCAGACAAAGAAATGACACGTGTTCGTTCAGTAATGAACAACGTCAGATCCAGACAAAGAAATGACACATGCTCGCTCAGTAATGAATCATACATCTTCAGATGCCGACAAAGAAATGACACGTGCTCGCTCAGTAATGAACATCTTCAGATCCAGACAAAGAAATGACACGTGCTCACTGAGTAATGAACATTGTCAGATCCAGACAAAGAAATGACATGTGCTCCCTCAGTAATGAACCATACATTGTCAGATCCAGACAAAGAAATGACACGTGCTCGCTCAGTAATGAACCATACATTGTCAGATCCAGACAAAGAAATGACACGTGCTCGCTCAGTAATGAACCATACATTGTCAGATCCAGACAAAGAAATGACACATGCTCGCTCAGTAATGAACATCATCAGATCCAGACAAAGAAATGACACGTGCTCGCTCAGTAATGAACATCGTCAGATCCAGACAAAGAAATGACACGTGCTCGCTCAGTAATGAACATCGTCAGATCCAGACAAAGAAATGACACGTGCTCGCTCAGTAATGAACCATACATTGTCAGATCCAGACAAAGAAATGACACGTGCTCACTCAGTAATGAACATCGTCAGATCCAGACAAAGAAATGACACGTGCTCACTCAGTAATGAACATCGTCAGATCCAGACAAAGAAATGACACGTGCTCACTCAGTAATGAACAACGTCAGATCCAGACAAAGAAATGACACGTGGTCGCTCAGTAATGAACATCGTCAGATCCAGACAAAGAAATGACACGTGGTCGCTCAGTAATGAACATCGTCAGATCCAGACAAAGAAACGTCACATGCTCGCTCAGTAATGAACCATACACTGTTTTCCATCAGATAACCCTTTGACTCCCGAACCCTATCCATCAGGTGCAAAAACTTAACCCTTTGACTCCAGAACCCTATCCATCAGGTGCAAAAACTTAACCATTTGACTCCCGCACCCTATCCATGAAATGCCAAAACTTAACCCTTTGACTCCTGCACCCTATCCATCAGGTGCAAAAACTTAACCCTTTAGACTCCTGCACCTTATCCACCAGTTTCCTGCAGGAAGTTGGTGGATAGGCTGAAAAAGCCCAAAGTTGGTGGATATGCTGAAAAAGCCAAAGGGTTAAGTTTTTGGTTTGCTATCACTGACGATGATGCAGGACACTAGTGGACAGGGTGAGGGAATCAAAGGGTTAAGTTTTTGGTTTGATATCACTGATGATGATGCAAAATGCTAGTGGACAGGTAGAGGGAGTCAAAGGGTATTTCTATTAGATTTTTGATTGAGACTGATGATGTATAACTCATCATTAACAGATCAATAACATCGTTACTGTACCATTCACAGATCAATAACATCGTTACTGTATCATTAACAGATCAATAACATCATTACTGTACCATTCACAGATCAATAACATCATTACTGTATCATTAACAGATCAATAACATCATTACTGTATCATTAACAGATCAATAACATCGTTACTGTACCATTCACAGATCAATAACATCGTTACTGTATCATTAACAGATCAATAACATCATTACTGTATCATTCACAGAAAAAGGACATACCAGCTGCCTTCTGTTTCTCTTCCAACTTTCTGCTCGTCGCTTGGAATCCATAGGATTGCCGTTGGCTGTGATCAGAAAACACACATTCTTACATTTCTCTTCTTCCAAACACAAGACCACAGATTATGGAAATTCCCCAACAATACTGACAACTTATGAAAAAGAAGAGCACCATTTCAACATCCGTTCTAAAGACATTTCACTTTACTCTGTAATTCCTTTTTCCATGCTTGTTTGTACTAAGTGTTTCTTATACATGTAATAATTGTGATGTTGAGTAAATACAAGACCACTGTTTGTACTAAGTGTTTCTTATACATGTAATAATTGTGATGTTGAGTAAATACAAGACCACTGTTTGTACTCAGTGTTTATAATACATATAATAATTGTGATGTTGAGTAAATACAAGACCACTGTTTGTACTCAGTGTTTATAATACATATAATAATTGTAATGTTGAGTAAATACAAGACCACTGTTTGTACTCAGTGTTTATAATACATATAATAATTGTAATGTTGAGTAAATACAAGACCACTGTTTGTACTCAGAGTTTATAATACATATAATAATTGTAATGTTGAGTAAATACAAGACCACTGTTTGTACTCAGAGTTTATAATACATATAATAATTGTGATGTTGAGTAAATACAAGACCACTGTTTGTACTCAGTGTTTCTTATACATGTAATAATTGTAATGTTGAGTAAATACAAGACCACTGTTTGTACTAAGTGTTTCTTATACATGTAATAATTGTAATGTTGAGTAAATACAAGACCACTGTTTGTACTAAGTGTTTCTTATACATGTAATAATTGTAATGTTGAGTAAATACAAGACCACTGTTTGTACTAAGTGTTTCTTATACATGTAATAATTGTAATGTTGAGTAAATACAAAACCACTGTTTGTACTGAGTGTTTCTTATACATGTAATAATTGTAATGTTGAGTAAATACAAAACCACTGTTTGTACTAAGTGTTTCTTGTACATGTAATAATTGTGATGTTGAGTAAATACAAAACCACTGTTTGTACTCAATGTTTCTTACATATGTAATAATTGTGATGTTGAGTAAATACAAAACCATTGTTTGTACTCAGTGTTTATAATACATATAATAATTCTGATGTTGAGTAAATACAAAACCACTGTTTGTACTCAGAGTTTATAATACATATAATAATTGTGATGTTGAGTAATTTAATACAAAACCATTGTTTGTACTCAGAGTTTATAATACATATAATAATTGTGATGTTGAGTAAATACAAAACCACTGTTTGTACTCAGTGTTTATAATACATATAATAATTGTGATGTTGAGTAATTTAATACAAAACCACTGTTTGTACTCAGAGTTTATAATATATAATAATTGTGATGTTGAGTAATTTAATACAAAACCACTGTTTGTACTCAGAGTTTATAATACATATAATAATTGTGATGTTGAGTAAATACAAGACCATTGTTTGTACTCAGTGTTCTAATAATGTAATAATCGTAATGTTGAGTAAATACAAAACCAAAACAATTTTGTACATCACAAGAACAAGTCTGGTTTATTATGTCAGTTATTCTTGTTCAACAGACTGTCTGCTGGACGGACAATTCAGAAAAGCTGGCTAGACTAGAAGTCTTAATCAACAATAACCAAATTGGAAAATGTAAAAGAAGAAACTCATTTAGACATGTACAATTGTACAGAAAATGTCATCTAAACAGTTTCAGTTTCAGTTTCTCAAGATGACGTCTCTGCACTTGGAATGAATTCTGAATGCAGATCAATAACAAAAAAGGAACATATATATATATATAAAGTAAATAAATAAATAATTAAAGGTCTGAATCACAACACAACTAGCTATCCTGTATAAACTTGTCTCACATGAGAGAGACCCCCCCCCCCCCCCCACAGTCAATGCCCAAATGCTCAGCTGTCTAACAACTAAGTGAAGACAATATTTTCTAAATCAGATAGGTAGGTAAGCAGGTAAGTAAGTAGGTAAGTAAGTAAGTAAGTAAGTAAGTAAGTAAGTAATAAGAAAGTAGAAGAATAAATAAATACAAAATAGAGGAGTATGTAGATAAATAAACAGGTAAAACATCATCTAAACACTGACTACAGCATATATTTATGGGTAAAACTGCACCATCTGCCATGTCTGACAAAGAATTTCATAATGTACCGACACAGTGACTGTAAACAGTAACAAAGGTGACAATGTAAAGATATAAACAGGCAGGCCTAACGCCTTACCAAAGTCTCTGGTGAAGTCTCCAGCTTTGGCCTGTGTCAAGTCTTTGTAGAATTCTGTGCGGTGAGATTTCTTGAGTCCTGTGCACAACCCGAAGTCTGACAACTTCACATGGCCCTGTACACACACACACACACACACACACACACACACACACACACACACACACACACACACACACACACACACACACACAATACATACACACACACACATACACACACACACACACACATACACACAAACACACACACACACACACACACACACACACACATACATACACACACACACACACACACACACACACACACACACACACACACACACACACACACCACACACACACACACCATTACAATGTATTATAAAATAATATAAAATAATATAATGCGAAATAATATAATATCATCATCATCAAGTGCCTTGCCACATGGTGTTGGCGATCATGGCCCTCCATATGCATCTGTCCCTTGTTGCCGCAAGCACATCTTCCACCCTCTCTGTCCTCAGCCACTCTACAAGTATGTCCAATATTTTTTCTCTGGGTCTACCTGGTGCTCTCTTTCCCTCCAGCTTTCCTGTTGTGACCAGGTGCTCTAATTTCCCTTTCCTCATAAAATGGCCTATAAATGTTGCATAATATAATATAATATAATATATAATATAATATAATATAATATAATATATATAATATAATATAATATAATATAATATAATATAATATAATATAATATAATATAATATAATATAATATAATAATATAATATAATATATGGTCGTGGGTTCGAATCCCGGGATGCACTACATTAAAACTGGCCTTCTCACTGTCCCATCTTAACATCGTTGTTGTTCTGGGGTGTCAGTATAGGATTAGATAAGTCCCCCTTCCCTGGGATGGTTATCCCTGTCGGCCATATTACCTGTGGTGGTGTCGACGTAAAAACTAAACCAAATCAATCAATGAAATAAAATAAAATATAACATGTATTAATATAATATAATATAATATAATATAATATAATATAATATAATATAATATAATATAATATAATATAATATAATATGGTATATGATATATGATATGATATGATATATGATATGATATGATATGATATTACATAACATAGCATAGCATAGCATAACATAACATAATATAATGTTGAAATGTAATGTATGCTATATAATATAACCTAATATAACCTAATATAATATAATATAATATAATATAATAATAATGTAATGTAATATAATATAACATAATATAATATAACATAACAATATAATATAATATAACCTAATATATATAATTAATATAATATAATATAATATAATAAAATATAATATAATATAATAATATAATATAATATAATATAATATAATATAATATAATCTAATACAATATAAGTACAATATAATATAATATAATGTAATATAATATAATATAATAAATATAATATAATATAATATAATATATATAATATAATATAATATAGTACAATACAATATAATATAATATAATATAATACAATACAATACATACAATACATTACAATATAATATAATATAATAATAATGTGCCATGTTACATGATGTTGGCGTCATGGCCCGCCATACAAATCCATCTTTGTCATTGCAAGTTTTCTGCTAACCTTTCTGTCCCTATCCACTCCGCAAAACTTGTCCAATATTTTCTCCCTGAGTCTACCTGGTGTTCTCTTTCCCTCCAGCTTTCCTGTTGTGACTTGGTGCTCAAATTTCTCTTGCCTCATAAAATGTTCTTCATTAACCCTTTGACTCCAGCACCCTATCCACAAACTGCAAAAACTTAACCCTTTGACTCCCTCACTCTATCTACCAGCTTCCTGCAGAAAGCTGGTGGATAGTATGAAGGAGTCAAAGGGTTAAGTATTTGATTTGCTAGCACAGGTTGACAATGCAGGATGCTGGTGGAGAGGAGTGCGGGAGTCAAAGGGTTAATGTTCTTTTTGTGTTTGCTTTTTTAAAACTGTCTTGTTTTACTTTCTGTCCATGGAACTCTTAACTCTCTTCATAGAAACCACATTTCAGCTGTCTCCATCTTGTTCTGACTTTGCATGTTGTTGTCAAGGCTTCGCATATCCATACAATACAACACCAACAACAAAGCACACAACAACAACAACAACAACATGACAACTTAATTCTGCACAAATAAAATCGCTGTCTGAAATTGGTCGCTTTCCAAGTGCATCATCAGCTTGTGTACACACACACACCTGTTCACAACAAACAATTCAGCATTCAATACGCTTCTGACACACCACACACATACAGATCTGTACCATTTTTGTTTGTTTGTTCATCTGTTTGTTGCTGTTTTCGTTTTTCTTTTTTTCAAGTAAGGTGTTCCAGTCATGACAGACACAATATGGCAACTTGTGATGACAGAGAACCTCAATGGGGAAAAAAACAAGACACCTGAATACAGTATCAAGATTCTATCCACAGACTGTTTCATTGTTTTGTTTAGATTACCATGCCATTATTAGCTGAAATGTATATACATGATGAAGGGGAGAGGGAGGATAGAACACAGGGGAGGGGAGGGGATAATGAGAACTGGAGTGAGAAGGGTGGGATGAGGACTGAAACAGATGGGAAAGAGAGAGGGGAGAGAGAATGTGTGGTGTGTGTGTGTGTGTGTGTGTGTGTGGTGTGTGTGTGTGTGTGTGTGTGTGTGTGTGTGTGTGTGTGTGTGGTGTGTTGTGTGTTGTGTGTGTGGTGTCTGTGTGTGAGTGTTGGTGTGAGTGTGTGTGTGTGTGTGTGTGTGTGTGTGTTGTTGGTCGTGTGTGTGTGTGTGGTGTGTGTGTGTGTGTGTGTGTGTGTGTGTGTTTGAGTTTGAGTGTGTGTGTTGTGTGTTGTGTGTGTGTGTGTGTGTGTGTGTGTGTGTTGTGTGTGTGTGTGTGTGTGTGTGTGTGTGTGTGTGTGTGTGTGTGTGTGTGAGTTTGAGTTTGAGTGTGAGTGTGGTGTGTGTGTGTGTGTGTGTGTGTTGTGTGTGTGTGTGTGTGTGTGTGTGTGTGTGTGTGTGTGTGTGTGTGTTGTGTGTGTGTGTGTGGTGTGTGTATGATGTGTGTGTGTGTGTGTGTGTGTGAGTTTGAGAGTGTGTGTGTAAGGGTGATAAAGGGAGTGTAAGGTTAAGTTTTTGCTTTGTATCTGGTGGACGGGTGAGGGAGTGAAATGGTTAACTCATTCAAGCTGCAACATTTTGCGCTGCGGTCAACCCCTGAAATCGCAGTATTTTGGGTATTTTTTAAGAAAATATTAAAAATTAACAACAAATGTCACACACAAAAGGAAAACATTTTTGGAAACATTGAAGTGTTCACATACAGACATTACACTCAAAACTGGTAGTCTGTTCATTTTGATAAAGGGGTGAAGGAAACAGGTGACCATAAGGGGGTAAATATCCTCTTGCCGAGTCCATATATTTACAACATATGTTTTGTTTTTTTTCACCAATGAAACCAATTATCCACAGGAATATTTACACAAGAATGTACAGTTTATGTACAAAAACACAAAAACCACCTCCTTTTACTTGGTGTAATCAAAAACAGTGAATTTGTGTGCAAATCGGCGGGTGCTTCTTGAGCCATCTTGACAATCAGACGAAAACAAAGAACGCATATAGCATTGAAAAGCTGCTACTAAAGCAAAATTTCAGCTCACAACACGGTCTAAGGGAAGGAACTGTGAAATAAAAGACCCAAGATCACTCTAGTGCATGACTTACTTCCCTTAATCCTTTATTACGGCCACCAAAAAATTTGAAACTGACGTAAACCTATGTACGGCACAGCTCCACGCAGTATGAAACGTGACTTACAGCCGTATACAGCACAGCTCAATTGAGTTAAGTATTTGCTTTGTATCTGGTGGACAGGGTGAGGGAGTGAAAGGGTTAAGTTTTTGCTTTGTATCTGGAGGACAGGGTGAGGGAGTCAAAGGGTTAAGTATTTGCTTTGTATCTGGTGGACAGGGTGAGGGAGTCAAAGGGTTAAGCATTTGCTTTGCTGTCATGGCTTCAGGACAATGAGGTTACTAACAGACAGGGTGAGGGAGTCAATAGGGTTAAGTATTTGCTTTGCTGTCATGGCTTCAGGACAATGCATGTTACTAGCAGACAGGGTGAGGGAGTCAAAGGGTTAAAATTAAGTTGTTTGCAGAACCCACCTTGGCGTCCAGCAGGAGGTTGTCAGGTTTGATGTCTCGATGGATAAAGCCCAGCTTGTGGATGGAGTGGATGGCCAGGATGGTTTCTGATGTGTAGAACTGACACTGTTCCTCGCTCAGGTGTCCTTCTTCATCAGCAGTGTCATCACGTCACCTGCCATGACACACGCAAACATCAATAACCCTTTGGCTCTCACACCCAACCCTTTGACTCCCGCACCCAAACGTTGACTCCACACCAACCGTTGACTCCACCCACCTTGACTCTCCCACACCAACCCTTGACTCCCACACCAACCTATGACTCCCACCCAACCCTATGACTCCCACACCCAACCATGACTCCACACCCAACCCTATGACTCCCACACCCAACCCTATGACTCCCACACCAACCCATGACTCCACACCAACCCTGACTCCCAACCCAATCCTGACTCCACCCACCTATGACTCACAACCCTGACAACAACTTGATCACTATGCTAACCCAGACTCCCCCCAACAACTGCAAAAACTTGATCTTAACTCCCACACACTATCCAGCAACTGCAAAAACTTAACCCTTTGACCCCTCACCCTATCTGCCAGCTTCCTGCAGGAAGCTGGTGGATAGGGTAAGGAAGTCAAAGTATTAAGTTTTTGCTTTGTTAGCATGGTTGATAATGCAGGATGCTGATGGACAGGGTGCGGGAGTCAAAGGGTTAATTCCCTCACAATATCCTGCAGGAAGCTGATAGATAGGGTGAGGGAATCAAAGGGTCAAGTTTCTGCTTTTGCTAGCATGGCTGGCAATGCAGGATGCTGGTGGACAGGGTGAGAGAATCAGAGTGTTAATGTCAAAATGATTCAAACTAAACTAACTTACGCTACAAGTTCTTGAATGAAAGCGGCCAGTGTTATAGCATGTGCTATTTTTACACTACAAGTTTTGAATGAAAGCGGCAGTGTTTAAACATGTGCTATTTTTACACTACAAGTTTTGAATGAAAGCGGCAGTGTTTAAGCATGTGCTATTTTTACACTACAAGTTTTGAATGAAAGCGGCAGTGTTGTAAGCATGTGCTATTTTTCATCAGTTTTATGAACGCATGTTTAACTCTTTTTACACTACAAGTTTTGAATGACAGCGGCAGTGTTGTAAGCATGTGCTATTTTTACACTACAAGTTTTGAATGACAGCGGCCAGTGTTGTAAGCTGTGCTATTTTTACACTACAAGTTTTGAATGAAAGCGGCCAGTGTTGTAAGCATGTGCTATTTTTACACTACAAGTTTTGATGAAAGCGGTCAGTGTTGTAAGCATGTGCTATTTTTACACTACAAGTTTTGAATGAAAGCGGTCAGTGTTGTAAGCATGTGCTATTTTACACTACAAGTTTTGAATGAAAGCGGTCAGTGTTGTAAGCATGTGCTATTTTTACACTACAAGTTTGAATGAAAGCGGTCATGTGTTTCATTCCCACTATCTTCCAGCTGTGTAAAAACTTTAACTCTTTCATTTTAATCTAAGCAGGTGGATATGGTGAGGGAGTGAAAAGGTTAAGTTTTTGCTTCACTCCAGATAATACAGGAAGCTGGCAGATAGTGTTTTGTTTCACTACAGATAATACAGATAATACAGGAAGCTGGCAGATAGTTTTTGCTTCACTACAGATAATACAGAAAGCTGGCAGATAGTTTTTTGCTTCACTACAGATAATACAGAAATACAGGAAGCTGGCAGATAGTGTTTGTTTCACTACAGATAATACAGGAAGCTGGCAGATTGTTTTTGTTTCACTACAGATAATACAGAAATACAGGAAGCTGGCAGATAGTGTTTGTTTCACTACAGATAATACAGGAAGCTGGCAGATAGTGTTTGTTTCACTACAGATAATACAGGAGGCTGGCAGATAGTGTTTGTTTCACTACAGATAATACAGAAAGCTGGCAGATAGTGTTTGTTTCACTACAGATAATACAGGAAGCTGGCAGATAGTGTTTGTTTCACTACAGATAATACAGGAAGCTGGCAGATAGTGTTTGTTTCACTACAGATAATACAGAAGCTGGCAGATAGTGTTTGCTTCACTACAGATAATACAGGAAGCTGGCAGATAGTTTTTGCTTCACTACAGATAATACAGGAAGCTGGCAGATGTGTTTACTTCACTACAAATAATACAGGAAGCTGGCAGATAGTGTTTGTTTCACTACAGATATACAGGAAGCTGCAATAGTTTTTGCTTACTACAGATAATCAGGAAGCTGGCAATAGTTTTTGCTTCACTACAGATAATACAGGAAGCTGGCAGATAGTTTTTGCTTCACTAGAGATAATACAGGAAGCTGGCAGATAGTTTTTGCTTCACTACAGATAATACAGAAAGCTGGCAGATAGTGTTTGTTTCACTACAGATAATACAGAAGCTGGCAGATAGTGTTTGTTTCACTACAGATAATACAGGAAGCTGGCAGATAGTTTCTGTTTCACTACAGATAAACAGGAAGCTGGCAGATAGTTTTTGTTTCACTACAGATAATACAGGAAGCTGGCAGATAGTTTTTGTTTCACTTACAGATAACACAGGAAGTTGGCAGATAGTGTTTGTTTCACTACAGATAACACAGGAAGCTGGCAGATAGGGTAAATGGAGCAAAAAGCTTCAGGATAACTGGTCAAGTTGTTATTTTTTTCTTATACTTTCTGTTCTCTCCATAAATACATGAACATGTACACACTGATATTTAACTGAACTATTCATACAATTCATGTTCATCACAAACAAAATCTCAGAAACTACTTTGAGTATAACCGATATTTGTAGATGTAGACTGCTCCCAGTCTGTCTCAAAGCAGTCATCATATTTCATTTCAAAAATATCAAAGCAGTCATCATCATATTTCATTTCACAAAATAATCAAAAAACATTAAGTCATCACCCTGGAACATTTCCAGGGTTTCAGGCATGACGTAGATTGCATTTCCCACTTGGAAAGTTTCCAGCCTGGGGCAGCAAAGGGGTTAAAAAATCCTTTTCTGCTAATTTCTGTTACACATAATACATATTTTAGTATTCTATACAAGCAGTATGTATCATACTATGGTGATGTCAATGTTTTATGTCTGTTTACCAATGTACTCAAGAATAATTTGAAACAGAAATACCTCAAAGACACCACAATCTACATGCTATAAAGCTTCTTTTTTCCTGTAGTATTTTTTAGCCAAATTGTTCAAATGACCATTTGCAATGATCAGTAGGAAAACATAAAACCAGTGACCCTGTATCAGCTTCTTTCCAAAACTGTTAAATATAAAATGACATGTACACAGATGCCCATGTCACCAACCTCCAGGAAGAAACTCCATGATGAGGTAGAGGTACTGAGCGTCCTGGAAGGAGTAGAACATCTTGACGACCCACGTGTGGTCTGCCTCCACCAGTATGTCCCGTTCTGCTCTCACGTGGGCCACCTGCATGCATACAGCGTAAGGAAACTGTCAGTCTGATGCAAGAGTCAGCAGAAGGCAGAAGAAAAGACACAGGATCACAGGAAAGACAGGAGATGTGGGTCTGGGAGACTGAGAGAGATATATATGTACGTGTGTATAAGAACCATTTTCACTTTCAGTTTTCTGTGGACATTGTTTCCTATTTTCTTTCTTTGTGGAAAGTAAGTGGAGAGAGAGAGAGAGAGAGAGAGAGAGAGAGAGAGAGAGAGGAGAGAGAGAGAGAGAGAGGAGAGAAGAGAGTGAGAGTGAGAGTAAAGAGTGAGTGTGGAGTGAAAGTGTGTGTGTGTGGTGTGTGTGTTGTGTGTTGATGTGTGTGTGTTGTGTTGTGGTGTTTGTGTGTGTGTGTTGTGGGTGTGCATGTGTGTGTGTGTTGTGTTGGGTGGTGTGTTGCATGTGTGTGTGTGTGTGTTGGTGTGGTGTTACATGTGTGAGTGTGTGTTGTGTTTGTGTGTGTTTGCGTGCGTGAGTGTGTGTGTGTGTGTGTAGTGTTGTGTGTGTGTGTTGTTGTGTGTGTGTGTGTGTGTGTGTGTGTGTGTGTGTACATGTGTTTGTGTGGTTTGTGCAAGTGTGTGTGTTTGTGGGTGTTTTGCGTGTGTGTGTGTGTGTGTGTTGGTGTGTGTGTACGTGGTGTGAGTGTGTGAATATCTGCATGTATGCATGCACGCATGTCAGAGAGTGAGCATATGTAGTATGTCAGTAAGTATGCCTGAACAGACAAAGGAACTCTGATCAAGTGACAACCCAAGATAAAGATTGTTGTTGTTATTGTTATTGTTATTGTTATTGTTTGTTGTTGTTATTGTTATTGTTGTTGTTATTGTTGTTGTTTTGTTTTGTTGTTGTTGTTATTGTTGTTGTTATTGTTGTTGTTGTTGTTGTTTTGTTTTGTTATTGTTATTTGTTGTTATGTTGTTGTTGTTGTTGTTGTTATTGTTGTTTTGTTGTTGTTGTTGTTGTTGTTATTGTTGTTGTTTTGTTGTTGTTGTTTGTTGTTGTTATTGTTGTTGTTATTGTTGTTTGTTATTGTTTTGTGTGTTGTTATTGTTATTGTTGTTGTTATGTTGTTGTTATGTGTTGTTGTTATTGTTTATTGTTGTTGTTATTGTTGTTGTATTGTTATTATTGTTGTTGTTATTGTTGTTTTTTGTTGTGTTATTGTTGTTGTTATTGTTGTTGTTATTGTTGTTTATTGTTTTATTGTTGTTGTTATTGTGTTGTTGTTATTGTTGTTGTTATTGTTGTATGTTGATGTTATTGTTATTGTTGTTTAAAGCCCAGCCGACTGTGTACAGCCATATCAGGGCTATAACAGCTTCAAAACATACAAAACTTCAACAGGAAAAAAAGAGAAAAGAAAATGAAGTACACATATCAATGCATTCACACAAATAATCTAAGACATCCTCGGTGTTGACCACTCTGTCCAATTTGTCCACGGGGGATTTAAAAAACATACCTGGAGACAAATTCAAACGTACCTAATGGACACTAAAACATACATTAAAACGGGCATGAATTACCTAAAATTGCTTCCGCATATCTCACCTCCTAGAGCCAAAAATGCATTTAATACATGTACCCAATTATCACAAATGCCTGTCAATTAACATCAGAAGAGAGTTCTTGAATGTTATATAGAACCAATATTGTTGTACGGATGCGAGGCGTGGACAGTCAACAAACAAAGCCAGACAAGATTGAGGCAGCCGAGATGTGGTTTCTAAGAAGAATGTTGAGAGTTCCATGGACAGCAAAGAAAACAAACGAGACAGTCTTGATGGAGGCAGACACAAGTAGATCACTCATAAGGAAGATTAGGAAAAGAACAACATTTACAGGCCATTTTATGAGGAAGGGGATTTGGAGCACCTGGTCACAACGGAAAGCTGGAGGGAAAGAGAGCACCGGGTAGACCCAGGGAGAAAATGATGGACGGACTTGCAGAGTGGCTGGGGACGAGGAGGGTGGGGGAGATGCTAGGGGCAAATGAGAGATAGAGACAGATGGAAGTCCATGATCGCCAACGCCATGCGGCAGGGCACCTGATGATGATGATGATGACCCAATTATCAATCCTAAGAAAAAGTACGTAAAACTTTATTGAACACATACAGGTAAATGGACCAGCAAGGCAGAAAATGATAGGAAGAAATGACAGAAAGCAAAGCAGCAAGGCAAAAACAACGAGAGTGACAGAAAACAGGAAATTTTTAGTACAGAATTTCCAGAAGGTGGGGATACTATTTATACTGAAAGAGCCCCCGGCATCCCCATGGAGGATAAGATAACAATTCCAACAGTCAGTGGGCACAGACAGACATCAAGCATTCTGACTCTTCCTGAAGACACAGACCAGGACAGTACTGACAAGTCCTTTGACTCCTGCAGGAACAGACAGGGTGGGACATGTGCTAGCAGCAACAAAAGACAGGTTTGTATAAAGGACCACAATCACCAACACCACGCAGCATGACACATGATGGCCATAACACGGACAGTGACACCACACAGCAAGACACATGATGGCCATAACACTGACACCACGCAGCAAGACACATGATGGCCATAACACTGACAGTGACACCACACAGCAAGACACATGATGGCCATAACACTGACAGTGACACCACGCAGCAAGACACATGATGGCCATAACACTGACAGTGACACCACACAGCAAGACACATGATGGCCATAACACTGACACCACGCAGCAAGACACATGATGGCCATAACACTGACACCACACAGCATGACACATGATGGCCATAACACTGACACCACACAGCAAGACACATGATGGCCATAACACTGACACCACACAGCAAGACACATGATGGTCATAACACTGACAGTGACACCACGCAGCAAGACACATGATGGCATAAACTAACACACAGAACATGATGGCAACACCACCACAGCAAGACACATGATGGCCATAACACGACAGTGACACCACACAGCAAGACACATGATGGCCATAACACTGACAGTGACACCACGCAGCAAGACACATGATGGCCATAACACTGACAGTGACACCACACACAGCAAGACACATGATGGCCATAACACTGACCACCACGCAGCAAGACACATGATGGCCATAACCACATGACACCACACAGCAAGACACATGATGGCCATAACACTGACAGTGACACCACGCAGCAAGACACATGATGGCCATAACACTGACACCACGCAGCATGACACATGATGGCCATAACACTGACAGTGACACCACACAGCAAGACACATGATGGCCATAACACTGACAGGACACCACACAGCAAGACACATGATGGCCATAACACTGACAGTGACACCACACAGCAAGACACATGATGGCCATAACACTGACAGTGACACCACACAGCTAAGACACATGATGGCCATAACACTGACAGTGACACCACACAGCAAGACACATGATGGCCATAACACTGACAGTGACACCACACAGCAAGACACATGATGGCCATAACACTGACAGTGACACCACACAGCAAGACACATGATGGCCATAACACTGACAGTGACACCACACAGCAAGACACATGATGGCCATAACACTGACAGTGACACAACCACGCCCAGCAAGACACATGATGGCCATAACACTGACAGTGACACCACGCAGCAAGACACATGATGGCCATAACACTGACAGTGACACCACACAGCAAGACACATGATGGCCATAACACTGACACCACACAGCAAGACACATGATGGCCATAACACTGACAGTGACACCACGCAGCAAGACACATGATGGCCATAACATGACACCACACAGCAAGACACATGATGGCCATAACACTGACACCACCAGCAAGACACATGATGGCCATAACACTGACAGTGACACCACGCAGCAAGACACATGATGGCCCATAACACTGACAGTGACACCACACAGCAAGACACATGATGGCCATAACACTGACAGTGACACCACACAGCAAGACACATGATGGCCATAACACTGACACCACGCAGCAAGACACATGATGGCCATAACATGCAGTGACACCACCAGCAAGACACATGATAGCCATACACTGACAGTGCACCACAGCAGACACATGATGGCCATAACACTGACAGTGACACACACAGCAAGACACATGATGGCCATAACATCGACACCACGCAGCAAGACACATGATGGCCATAACAGTGACACCACACAGCATGACACATGATGGCCATAACACTGACAGTGACACCACGCAGCAAGACACATGATGGCCATAACACTGACACCACACAGCAAGACACATGATGGCCATAACACTGACACCACACAGCAAGACACATGATGGCCATAACCTGACACCACACAGCAAGACACAGATGGCCATAACACGACAGTGACACCACACAGCAAGACACATGATGGCCATAAACTCACAGTGACACCACACAGCAAGACACATGATGGCCATAACACTGACACCAACAGCTGAAATGATGGCCTAACATGACACCCGCAGCAAGACACATGATGGCCACAACACTGACACCACGCAGCATGACACATGATGGCCATAGCACTGACATGACACACGCAGCAAGACACATGATGGCCATAACACTGACACCATCAGCAAGACACATGATGGCCATAACACTCACAGTGACACCACGCAGCAAGACACATGATGGCCATAACACTGACACCACACAGAAAGACACATGATGGCCATAACACTGACAGTGACACCAACAGCAGCCTGATGGCCATAACACTGACCACACAGAAAGAACATAGGCCATAACACTGACAGTGACACCACGCAGCAAGACACATGATGGCCATAACACTGACACACACAGCAAGACACATGATGGCCATAACACTGACAGTGCACCACACAGCAGACACATGATGGCCATAAACTCACAGTGACACCACCAGCAAGAACATGATGGCCATAACACTGACACCACACAGAAAGACACATGATGGCCATAACACTGACACTGACACCGCACCATTGCTACACATGACAAGCAACACATGATGGCCATAACACTGACAACCACGCAGCAAGACACATGATGGCCATAACACTGACACCACGCAGCAAGACACATGATGGCCATAACACTGACACACCACGCAGCAAGACACATGATGGCCATAACACTGACAGTGACACCACGCAGCAAGACACATGATGGCCATAACACTGACACCACGCAGCAAGACACATGATGGCCATAACACTGACACCACGCAGCAAGACACATGATGGCCATAACAGTGACACCACGCACACAAGACACATGATGGCCATAACACTGACAACACCACGCAGCAAGACACATGATGGCCATAACACTGTACAGAACAGTGACACCACCACAGCAAGACACATGATGGCCATAACACTGACAGTGACACCACCAGCAAGACACATGATGGCCATAACACTGACACCACACAGCAAGACACATGATGGCCATAACACTGACACCACACAGCAAGACACATGATGGCCATAACACTGACATGACACCGCAGCAAGACACATGATGGCCATAACACTGACCAGCGACACCACAAAAAGCAGACACATGATGGCCATAACACTGACATGACACCACGCAGCAAGACACATGATGGCCATAACACTGACACCAGCAGCAAGACACATGATGGCCATAACACGTGACACCACACAGCAAGACACATGATGGCCATAACACTGACAAACCACGCAGCAAGACACATGATGGCCATAACACTGACACCACGCAGCAAGACACATGATGGCCATAACACTGACAGTGACACCACACAGCAAGACACATGATGGCCATAACACTGACACCACGCAGCAAGACACATGATGGCCATAACACTGACAGTGACAGCAATGATGTATTTACCTGGTCTTTTTCCAGCATGTCGGCTTTGCGGAGGATCTTCATGGCGTATACATGGCCAGTGTCTTTCTTTTGCACTAGCCGCACCTGGAATCACACACAATATGCGTGCCTTCAACAACAGTACTCGCCACGTTATGAGACATCAGATGGACATGACATCACACACACAATATGTATGCCTTAAACAACAATAATCACCACATTATATCAGACATGACATCACACACAATATGTATGCCTTTAAACAACAATAATCACCACATTACATCAGACATGACATCACACACAATATGTATGCCTTTAAACAACAATAATCACCACATTACATCAGACATGACATCACACACATATATGTATGCCTTAAACAACAATAATCACCACATTACATCAGACATGACATCACACACAATATGTATGCCTTAAACAACAATAATCACCACATTATATCAGACATGACATCACACACACAATATGTATGCCATAAACAACAATAATCACCACATTACATCAGACATGACATCACACACACAATATGTATGCCTTAAACAACAGTAATCACCACATTATATCAGACATGACATCACACACACAATATGTATGTCTTAAACAACAATAATCACCACATTACATCAGACATGACATCACACACAATATGTATGACTTAAACAACAATAATCACCACATTATATCAGACATGACATCACACACACAATATGTATGCCTTAAACAACAATAATCACCACATTATATCAGACATGACATCACACACAATATGTATGCCTTAAACAACAGTAATCACCACATTACATCAGACATGACATCACACACAATATGTATGCCTTAAACAACAGTAATCACCACATTACATCAGACATGACATCACACACACAATATGTATACCTTAAACAACAATAATCACCACATTATATCAGACATGACATCACACACACAATATGTATGCCTTAAACAACAATAATCAACACATTACATCAGACATGACATCACACACACTATATGTATGTCTTAAACAACAATAATCACCACATTATATCAGACATGACATCACACACACAATATGTATGCCTTAAACAACAATAGTCACCACATTATATCAGACATGACATCACACACAATATGTATACCTTAAACAACAATAATCACCACATTACATCAGACATGACATCACACACACAATATGTATGTCTTAAACAACAATAATCACCACATTATATCAGACATGACATCACACACACAATATGTATGCCATAAACAACAATAATCACCACATTATATCAGACATGACATCACACACAATATGTATCACTTAAACAACAATAATCACATTATATCAGACATGACATCACACACAAATATGTATGACTTAAACAACAATAGTCACCACATTACATCAGACATGACATCACACACAATATGTATGCCTTAAACAACAATAATCACCACATTACATCAGACATGACATCACACACACAATATGTATGTCTTAAACAACAATAATCACCACATTATATCAGACATGACATCACACACACAATATGTATGTCTTAAACAACAATAGTCACCACATTACATCAGACATGACATCACCACACAATATGTATGTCTTAAACAACAATAATCACCACATTACATCAGACATGACATCACACACACAATATGTATGCCTTAAACAACAATAATCACCACATTATATCAGACATGACATCACACACACAATATGTATGTCTTAAACAACAATAATCACCACATTATATCAGACATGACATCACACACACAATATGTATGTCCTTAAACAACAATAATCACCACATTATATCAGACATGACATCACACACAATATGTATGCCTTAAACAACAATAATCACCACATTATATCAGACATGACATCACACACACAATATGTATGCCTTAAACAACAATAATCACATTATATCAGACATGACATCACACACAATATGTATGCCTTAAACAAGCAATAATCACCACATTATATCAGACATGACATCACACACACAATATGTATGCCTTAAACAACAATAATCACCACATTACATCAGACATGACATCACACACACAATATGTATGCTTAAACAACAGTAGTCACCACATTATATCAGACATGACATCACACACACAATATGTATGTCTTAAACAACAATAATCACCACATTATATCAGACATGACATCACACACAATATGTATGCCTTAAACAACAGTAATCACCACATTACATCAGACATGACATCACACACAATATGTATGCCTTAAACAACAGTAATCACCACATTATATCAGACATGACATCACACACACAATATGTATGCCTTAAACAACAATAATCACCACATTATATCAGACATGACATCACACACACAATATGTATGCCTTAAACAACAATAATCACCACATTATATCAGACATGACATCACACACAATATGTATGCCTTAAACAACAATATCACCACATTACATCAGACATGACATCACACACACAATATGTATGCCTTAAACAACAATAATCACCACATTATATCAGACATGACACACACACACAATATGTATGTCTTAAACAACAATAATCAACACATTATATCAGACATGACATCAACACACAATATGTATGCTCTTAAACAACAGTAATCACCACATTATATCAGACATGACATCACACACAATATGTATGTCTTAAACAACAATAATCACCACATTATATCAGACATGACATCACACACACAATATTGTATGTCTTAAACAACAATAATCACCACATTATATCAGACATGACATCACACACAATATGTATGCCTTAAACAACAATAATCACCACATTATATCAGACATGACATCACACACAATATGTATGCCTTAAACAACAATAATCACCACATTATATCAGACATGACATCACACACACAATATGTATGCCTTAAACAACAATAATCACCACATTATATCAGACATGACATCACACACACAATATGTATGCCTTAAACAACAATAATCACCACATTATCATCAGACATGACATCACACACACAATATGTATGCCTTTTAAACAACAATAATCACCACATTATATCAGACATGACATCACACACACAATATGTATGTCTTAAACAACAGTAATCACCACATTATCATCAGACATGACATACACACACAATATGTATGACTTAAACAACAATAATCACCACATTATATCAGACATGACATCACACACAATATGTATGCCTTAAACAACAATAATCACCACATTACATCAGACATGACATCACACACACAATATGTATGCCTTAAACAACAATAATCACCACATTACATCAGACATGACATCACACACACACATATGTATACCTTAAACAACAATAATCACCACATTATATCAGACATGACATCACACACAATATGTATGCCTTAAACAACAATAATCACCACATTATATCAGACATGACATCACACACACAATATGTATGTCTTAAACAACAATAATCACCACATTACATCAGACATGACATCACACACACAATATGTATGCCTTAAACAACAATAATCACCACATTATATCAGACATGCACACAACACACATAATAACATGTAATGATCTTAAACAACAATAATCACCACATTATATCAGACATGACATCACACACACATATGTATGCCTTAAACAACATAATCACCACATTATATCAGACATGACATCACACACAATATGTATGTCTTAAACAACAGTAATCACCACATTATATCAGACATGACATCACACACAATATGTATGCCTTAAACAACAATAATCACCACATTATATCAGACATGACATCACACACAATATGTATACCTTAAACAACAATAATCACCACATTATATCAGACATGACATCACACACAATATGTATGTCTTAAACAACAATAATCACCACATTATATCAGACATGACATCACACACAATATGTATGCCTTAAACAACAATAATCACCACATTATATCAGACATGACATCACACACAATATGTATGCCTTAAACAACAATAATCACCACATATAATCAGACATGACAACACACACACAATATGTATGCCTTAAACAACAATAATCACCACATTATATCAGACATGACATCACACACACAATATGTATGCCTTAAACAACAATATCACCACATTACATCAGACATGACATCACACACAATATGTATGCCTTAAACAACACATAATCACCACCATTATATCAACATGACATCACACCACACAATATGTATGCCTTAAACAACAGTAGTGACTACCTTAGACATTACAAAGTTATATCTGCAATCAATGAAAGCACTAATTTAAAATAACAACAGTATACAGTGACATCTGTAGCCATGACACTATGTATACATGAAACAATGACACAGATACATCTGTAATGACACACACATAGTCATTATCATTATGCATACACTAAATAATACACAGACACATCTGTAATGACACACACATAGTCATTATCATTATGCATACACTAAATAATACACAGACATATCTGTAATGACACACACATAGTCATTATCATTATGCATACACTAAATAATACAGATACATCTGTAATGACACACACATAGTCATTAGCATTATGCATACACTAAATAATACACAGACACATCTGTAATGACACACACATAGTCATTAGCATTATGCATACACTAAATAATACACAGACACATCTGTAATGACACACACATAGTCATTAGCATTATGCATACACTAAATAATACCACAGACAACATCTGTAATGAACACACACATAGTCATTAGCATTATGCATACACTAAATAATACACAGACACATCTGTAATGACATGCATTATGCGTGCATCAAATTCATTATAACACACACAAGTCATTATCATTATGCGTACACTAAATAATACCCAGACACATCTGTAATGATATGCATTATGTGAGCATCAAATTCATTATAACGTTACACGTAACTTCACACGTTATATGCGCAACAAATGCATTACACATGGATAGTTATGCACACCTCATACGTACTGACTTGACAGTACATAAAAGATGACAGGCGAAGAACATGTGGAAAGATGGGGGAGGGGAGGCAAAATACATGAAAAGAAAGAACAGCCCAAAGAGACAAAATGGGGAAAAAAAAAAAACAGAGAGGGGAGAGGGTTGAGGCAGGTATTGAGGCAGGTATCACATACACTAGAGAGGGGAGAGGGTTGAGGCAGGTATCACTTACACCAGACACAGAGGGGAGAGGGTTGAGGCAGGTATCACTTACACCAGACACAGAGGGGAGAGGGTTGAGGCAGGTATCACATACACCAGACAGACAGGGAGAGGGTTGAGGCAGGTATCACGTACACCAGACAGGGGAGAGGGTTGAGGCAGGTATCACATACACCAGACAGACAGGGAGAGGGTTGAGGCAGGTATCACGTACACCAGACAGGGGAGAGGGTTGAGGCAGGTATCACATACACCAGACAGACAGGGGAGAGGGTTGAGGCAGGTATCACACACACCAGACAGACAGGGGAGAGGGTTGAGGCAGGTATCACATACACCAGACAGACAGGGGAGAGGGTTGAGGCAGGTATCACATACACCAGACAGACAGGGGAGAGGGTTGAGGCAGGTATCACATACACCAGACAGACAGGGGAGAGGGTTGAGGCAGGTATCACATACACCAGACAGACAGGGAGAGGGTTGAGGCAGGTATCACGTACACCAGACAGGGGAGAGGGTTGAGGCAGGTATCACATACACCAGACAGACAGGGAGAGGGTTGAGGCAGGTATCACGTACACCAGACAGGGGAGAGGGTTGAGGCAGGTATCACATACACCAGACAGACAGGGAGAGGGTTGAGGCAGGTATCACACACACCAGACAGACAGGGGAGAGGGTTGAGGCAGGTATCACACACACCAGACAGACAGGGGAGAGGGTTGAGGCAGGTATCACATACACCAGACAGACAGGGAGAGGGTTGAGGCAGGTATCACATACACCAGACAGACAGGGGAGAGGGTTGAGGCAGGTATTGAGGCAGGTATCACATACACCAGACAGACAGGGAGAGGGTTGAGGCAGGTATCACATCCACCAGACAGACTGTTCTGTAGCTGTCTGCATACATACACAACACCCCCCCCCCCGCCCCCCCCCCCCCCCCCACAAAATTAATGCACTGATTTGACACAAATAAGCAACAAGTATTCATGCTGTGTCACATGAACGACACACACACAATAAAGGAGAGAATGAAACATTTTTACTGTTTATGTTATTGCCCCAAAGCACAAAACAGACAGCTGAGGACAGTTTTCGACAGCAACGCTCTCTTTCCCCTGCTGCCCATCCCGTGCACGTGACGTAGACATGCGTGCACACAGTCAAGCACCCATCCCCCTCCATCTTTAACCCCCCCCCCCCCTTACATGCATACACAGGTATGTGTGCATGTGCGCACGTGCAAGCACATAAAGATACACACAGACACATACAGACAGACAGACACACTCACTCACACACAAAGTGTAGTGCACACACACACACACACACACACACACACACACACACACAGAGTGCAGCACGCACACACACACACACACACACACACACACACACACACTCTCTCTCTCACAAAGTGCAGCACACACACATAGACACTCACTCACACACACACACACACACACACACACACACACACACACACACACACACACACACACACAAAGTGCAGCACACACATACGCACACAAAGTGCAGCACATAAAAACACACAAAGTGCAGCACACACACATATGTACACAAAGTGCAGCACACACACACACACAAACACATACACACACACACAGTGCTGATGCCACAGCATATGTGCATATACACATATACACACAAACATACATATTCATCACACACTCTCTCTTTGTCTCTGTCTCTCTCTGTCTGTTTGTCTGTTTCCTTTCTGTCTGATAATCTCTCTCTCTCTCCCCCCCCCCCCCCCCCCAACACTCTTTCTGTCTGTGTGATGATGTCACACACACAAAGTGATAACACACAGACAACCAGTTCAGTGTTCAGTGTCTGAACAATGACATCGTGAGTCAAGTCAGCCCTCACCCCCCCCCCCT
>JAPXFY010000019.1:1550830-1575830 GCA_030674185.1 Monoplex corrugatus
CCTTGGTTCTTAGTGGCGTTCACGAGCAGGAAGCAGTTTTTATGAAATAACCCAGACACAGACACAAAGACTAGAGGGAGAGACAGAAAAAGCCATCTCCCCTTCAGAAAACCTCGGTCTTACAATTTCAGATCAGTTGTTCTCAGACACTTTGTTTATGGAAATAAGAAAAACATCCATGGAATACAGTGCAAGAAAGAAAGAAAAAACGCACAAGCAGGAAAGAAACTCATCATCATCATCATCAGTGCCTGCCGCATGGCGTTGGCGACCATGGACTTCCAACCATCTCTATCTCTCGTTGCCCCACATCTCCCCACCCTCCTCGTCCCAGCACTCTGCAAGTCCGTCCAGCATTCTCTCCCTGGTCTACCCGGCGCTCTCTTTCCCTCCAGCTTTCCCGTTGTGACCAGGTGCTCCAAATCCCCCTTCCTCATACAATGGCCTATAAATGCTGCTGTATTTTCCTAATCTTCCTTATGAGTGATCTACTTGTGTCTGAAAGAAAGAAAGAAAGAAGGAAAGAAACTAGAAGAAGAAATATCAGCTTTAGAAAACAAACTTAACAAAACAAAAGAACAGTATCAACTACATAATAAAAGAGATCTTGTAACACTGAGGAAATCAAAAATACAAGGAATATTAGTAAGAAGCAAAGCGAGATGGGCCACTGAAGGGGAAAAGGTTACTAAGTACTTTTGTAACCTTGAGAAAAGACACTACATTAGTAAGCAAATGTTTAAAGGTCATTTCATCATCATCATCATCAGTGCCCTGCCGCATGCGTTGGCGACCATGGACTTCCAACCATCTCTATCTCTCGTTGCCCCCAGCATCTCCCCCACCCTCTTCATCCGCAGCCACTCTGCAAGTCCGTCCAGCATTCTCTCCCTGGGTCTACCTGGTGCTCTCTTTCCCAAGGTCATTTCAAAAGATGGAAATTGTCTTGAAAAAAGACCGATGATATCTTACATGAAAAAGCCATCTCTCCCAACCCGAGTTCTCTCTGTTACCGTCAAACCTGATTCACACCTGTGTACCGGCCATGCTCCAATCACCATCACCGACATTATTAACCTGCCGGACCTACCGTCAAACCTAATTCACACCTGTGCACTGGCCATACTCCCATCATCATCACCGACATTATTAACCTGCCGGACCTACCGTCAAACCTGATTCACACCTGTGTACCGGCCATGCTCCAATCACCATCACCGACATTATTAACCTGCCGGACCTACCGTCAAACCTAATTCACACCTGTGCACTGGCCATACTCCCATCATCATCACCGACATTATTAACCTGCCGGACCTACCGTCAAACCTGATTCACACCTGTGCACTGGCCATACTCCATCATCATCACCGACATTATTAACCTGCCGGACCTACCGTCAAACCTGATTCACACCTGTGCACTGGCCATACTCCCATCATCATCACCGACATTATTAACCTGCCGGACCACCATCCATCTTCATTACCTTCACTCCCATAATAACAACCAGACAATACTCACTGGACACGCTGTGGTCGGTCTGCCGTAAAGGACAGTTAGTCAGTTGCCTATACATCCCATGGCGCACCTCCTACGTTAAATGCAGGAAAATGAACTTTTTCCTCGGGAAAAGTTTTAAGAGTCTGGAGAAAAACGCAAGTTTTAACCTTACACTGCGAGTGAACCACACCTGTGCCTAGTTCTTGGGGGTTCAAACCCTCTACGTCCACTCCAAAGTGTTAAGTGACCAACTGGTGCTGGCTTAAAGCTCTGTAAACAGTGGTTACTGTTATTGTTATTGTCGTTTAAAGCCCAGCCGACTGTGTAGAGCCATGTCAGGGCTTTAACCGCTTCAAAACATACAAAACTTCAACAGGACAAAAAAAAAAAAAAAAAAAAAAAGAGAAAGAAAGAAAAGAAAAAAGAAAATTAAGTACACATATCAGTGAATTCGTGCACATAATCTAAGGACATGCCCCCTGCGCTGACCACTCTGTCCAATCTATCACAGATAGATATAAGAAACACACCTGAATACAAATATAAGCATACACAAGGACACCAAAACATATATAAAAACAAGCCTAAATTACCTAAAATTGCTTCCACACATCTCAATTCCCTAGAGCCAAAAATGCACTTAATACATATACCCAGTTATCAATCCTAAGAGAAAGTACGTAAGGCTTTATAGAACACTCACAGGTGAATGGTAGGTAGAAATGACAGAAAGCAAAGCAAAACAACAAGGCAGAAACAAAGAGAGTGACAGAAAGGAGGAAATTTCTAGCACAGAATGTCCAGAAGGTGGGGATACTATTTATGCTGAAAGAGCCCCTAGCATCCCCACGGGGGGGGGGGGGGGGGTGAACAGTGGTAAATTATTACAATCCAAGTCATCAGTGGCTTCAGGGGTCACAAGAAGATACTGGTTGTGTTATACACACAAGAAACCATGTGAAGCTTTAGGAGGACATTCAGAAAGTCTCAATTATGACTGAGAAATTCGAACCAATCGGTGGCTGCTTTGTTATGACTGAAAAAGTCCAGCCGTTTGGTGACTCCGCTGATGCTGCATAAGACGGGAGAAACTGATGATGCCAGAGTCATTTGGCGTCATGACTATTTTGTCATTCCAATACAGCAGGGAACAGTAGGCTCTACAATGAACTTACGTCCTTCTGATGCCTGTATTAGTATATCAATATTAGCAGTAAGCAATGAAGGCCAATACAGCAGGGAACAGTAGGCGCTCTACAATGAACTTACGACCTTCTGATGCCTGTATTAGTATATCAATATTAGCAGTAAGCAATGAAGGCCAATACAGCAGGGAACAGTAGGCTCTACAATGAACTTACGACCTTCTGATGCCTGTATTAGTATATCAATATTAGCAGTAAGCAATGAAGGCCAATACAGCAGGGAACAGTAGGTCTACAATGAACTTACGACCTTCTGATGCCTGTATTAGTATATCAATATTACGACATAAGCAATGAAGTGCCATTACTTAGTATACAATAACAGTAAGCAAAAGCATACACAAACTACTACAATGAACTTACGTCCTTCTGATGCCTGTATTAGTATATCAATATTAGCAGTAAGCAATGAAGGCATACTACACCATGGCCGCTGAACACATTCCTCAGATCATGTAAAAACAAAACAAAACAAAACAAAAGACAACAAACAACAACAACAAAACATACAAATAAAATACAAACAAAACAATGGTGTGAAAACCCGCTTATGGTTGATATTGCACACCAGACGTTTCCCCTTGGGGCGGGAAAAGTTATTCACACCGGCACAGCGATAGGAAAAGGAAATTATAAGACAACGCTTATCTTCTTTAACTATATGACAAGACTCATCTTACGACAGTCCCTAATCGTTATCACGCCGGGACGTTAATACCACTGAAGAAGAAGAAGAGCGATAGGAAAAGTGTACTGTCTGTTTTCACAGGAACAGTTATTCACACCGGCACAGCCACAGGAAAAGTGTACTGTCTGTTTTCACAAGAACAGTTATTCACACCGGCACAGCCACAGGAAAAGTGTACTGTCTGTTTTCACAGGAACAGTTATTCACACCGGCACAGCCACAGGAAAAGTGTACTGTCTGTTTTCACAGGAACAGTTATTCACACCGGCACAGCCACAGGAAAAGTGTACTGTCTGTTTTCACAGGAAGTTATTCACACCGGCACAGCCATAGGAAAAGTGTACTGTCTGTTTTCACAGGAACAGTTATTCACACCGGCACAGCCACAGGAAAAGTGTACTGTCTGTTTTCACAGGAACAGTTAGTCACACCGGCACAGCGATAGGAAAAGTGTACTGTCTGTTTTCACAGGAACAGTTATTCACACCGGCACAGCCACAGGAAAAGTGTACTGTCTGTTTTCACAGGAACAGTTATTCACACCGGCACAGCCACAGGAAAAGTGTACTGTCTGTTTTCATGGGAAGTTATTCACACCGGCACAGCCACAGGAAAAGTGTACTCTCTGTTTTCATGGGAAGTTATTCACACCGGCACAGCGATAGGAAAAGTGTACTGTCTGTTTTCACGTGAACAGTTATTCACACTGGCACAGCGATAGGAAAAGTGTACTGTCTGTTTTCACGTGAAAAGTTATTCACACCGATAGGAAAAGTGTACTGTTTTGACGGGAACAGTTATTCACACCGGCACAGCGATAGGAAAAGTGTACTGTCTGTTTTCACGTGAAAAGTTATTCACACCGATAGGAAAAGTGTACTGTTTTCACAGGAACAGTTATTCACACCGGCACAGCGACAGGAAAAGTGTACTGTCTGCTTCCATCATTGATATACAAGGGACGACACTTTATGTGTCAATGTACATTATCACTGACACATTTACAACATCTCCTGAGGGACAATCAGCTTTATCTCCACGTCTCCTGGTGTCTGGCTTACACAACACTATGAAACATGCACCTCCATCTGCAACACTGATCATCTGTGGTCTGTGTCGGTTGGTGATAGACTGTTTACAACATACTTATTATAACGTATCAACACTGATCATTTGTGGTCTGTGTTGGTTGGTGATAGACTGTTTATAACTGATGATATACTTATTATAACTTATCAACACTGATCATTTGTGGTCTGTGTCGGTTGGTGATAGACTGTTTATAACTGATGTACTTATTATAACTTATCAACACTGATCATTTGTGGTCTGTGTTGGTTGGTGATAGACTGTTTATAACTGATGTACTTATTATAACTTATCAACACTGATCATTTGTGGTCTGTGTTGGTTGGCGATAGACTGTTTATAACATACTTATTATAACTTATCAACACTGATCATTTGTGGTCTGTGTCGGTTGGTGATAGACTGTTTATAACTGATGTACTTATTATAACTTATCAACACTGATCATTTGTGGTCTGTGTTAGTTGGTGATAGACTGTTTATAACATACTTATTATAACTTATCAACACTGATCATTTGTGGTCTGTGTCGGTTGGTGATAGACTGTTTATAACTGATGTACTTATTATAACTTATCAACACTGATCATTTGTGGTCTGTGTTAGTTGGTGATAGACTGTTTATAACATACTTATTATAACTTATCAACACTGATCATTTGTGGTCTGTGTTAGTTGGTGATAGACTGTTTATAACATACTTATTATAACTTATCAACACTGATCATTTGTGGTCTGTGTTGGTTGGTGATAGACTGTTTATAACATACTTATTATAACTTATCAACACTGATCATTTGTGGTCTGTGTCGGTTGGTGATAGACTGTTTACAACTGATGTACTTATTATAACTTATCAACACTGATCATTTGTGGTCTGTGTTGGTTGGTGATAGACTGTTTATAACTGATGTACTTATTATAACTTATCAACACTGATCATTTGTGGTCTGTGTTGGTTGGTTGGTGACAGACTGTTTATAACTGATGATATACTTATTATAACTTATCAACACTGATCATTTGTAGACTGTTTACAACATACTTATTATATTATAACTTATCTGCTCATAACAGTTAATTGGCTGTTGTTGGTTCTCAAGCGGCTGGTTGAAAAAGTGACTGACTGGTTTATGGACTGATTTATTTGCATATTCATCAACTTTTACTAAATTAAACAACGGACAGGCTGTTCTCTCTCTCCTCTCTCTCTCTCTCTCTCTCTCTCTCTTTCTCTCTCTCACTCTCTCTCTTTCTCTGTCAGTTTTGCTGCTATGTTGCGTATCGTTGAGATCCGGACAAGTGTATACATATGCGCGTGTTTATATATACATTACCATACTACTACACTGTTTTTGATGTGTGTCACTGTGTTATGATAACTCAGGTATCATGATTTCATCCTGACAGAAGTGTTGGCCTTTGTTCATTAAACATCTCTCTCTCTCTCTCTCTCTCTCTCTCTCTCTCTCTCTCTCTCTCTCTCTCTCTCTCTCTCTCTCTCTCCGTGCATGAGTCATGAAAAAACATTGTCAGTGTCAATGTGTGTGTGTGTGTGTGTGTGTGTGTGTGTGTGTGTGTGTGTGTGCGTGTGTGTATGTGTGCTCTGTCTGTCTGTCTTCTCTTCTTCTCTCTCTCTCTCTCTCACACACACCAGGTTTACGTTAGCTATCACACAACACACACACACACACACACACACACACACACACACACACACACACACATACACACACATACACACACACACACACACACACACACACACACACACACACACACACACACACACACACACACACACACACAATATTAGCTATCTATGACGATCGATACGTGTGTGTGTTGGTGTGTAAAGTTCAGGCCGATAGCGTTACCCAGCCATTGTAGGGTGGGCTGTAGGAACGAGGTTAGACAGTGGGTAGAACACAACACAACCACACTCAACGCTGATGGGCAAAACAGTTCATGAAGCAAACAGCCCTGCGGAAATTTCATTGTATTCTGGTATTAGTCCTTTTGTCCCACTGGACGAAGCAGCAAGGAAGTTCTAGTCTTCTTCCTCACAGTTGTGTATTCATTTTTGTTGTTGTTGTTGTTTGTTCTTTTGTGTCTTACGTTTACGCTGGACAAAGGCCTCACACCTTCAATTATTTGTGACCTCCCACCACAAAATCAGTCTTAACTCGCTATCAGTCGAACAGCACCAGGAGCTGAAAAGGTGACTGAGGGTCTATCTGGGGTGTTTTGACTTTTTCTCAAAATTCATTTCTGTAGACTATAATCTATCCCCCACAGAAATTTTTTTCTTGAAAAAATATTATTAATTAATTTTAAATGGTATTTTAATGCACTGATCGCAGCAGAAAGAACGCAATTTCCTATCAAAAGTACCTATTTTTGTCTCTTATTATGAACCGTAACCTGTACAGTACCCGCACATGTAATATACTGACAGAAAGCTCTTTGGTGCACCTTTCAGATAATGACAGCGAAAATTAGAAACAAACTGGGTCAAAGCCACCTTTAAAGAAATTTAAGGAAAATGTGTAGGAGAGCACACAAAAACTTTAGAGGCCGTTTTCTCAAAATGTCTGTCATACAACTTAATGACTTTAAACATACATAACTTCTACATTTTTTTTTAATACAAGCTTTATTCAAGTACCAAAATAATCAGCAGAATGTACACTTTCCAGTGATATGTATATCTGAAAATGCCCAAAATGCTAGTTAAGACTGATTTTGTGGTGGGAGGTCACAATTTATTTATACACTTTATACATATGTTCCTTTTCTGAAGGTAAGATACACACATACACATGTCATTTTCATGTAACCAAGGCCAGTTGGCTGAAAATTTGTGCCCGTCTTGTCTGTTGTATTAACCCTTTGACTCCCGCACTCTAAGCACCAGCATCCTGCATCGTCAGCCATGCAAGTAAAGCAGAAACTTAACCCTTTGATTCTTTCATTCTATCCACCAGCTAGCTCTCTACATGTAGATGGTAGATAGGATGAGGGAGTCATAGGAAGCTAATGGATTAGATGAGGGAGTCAAAGGGTTAAATAGGCGTTCTGATTCTGTTTTCGTGTTTTTCTGGATCTTATCCTCGTCTGTTACACAACTCCTTCTCTTCTTCTTTTTCAGGTTTTCAGAACAGGCTGATCGATGTAGATAAATACAACAAAGGGGGGGGGGGGGAGGGGGGGAACAAACAGTTTGAACCAAAAAATCATGTAAATCATTGAGTTCATATTCAATTCGTGTTCAAAACACTGACGGTGAAGTAGGTCTAAATTTGACTGATCAATGCAAATAACAATATTCCAACAATACGCAAGCGTGCGCATTGCATGTGTGGGTGAGAGAGAGAGAGAAAGAGGGGGAGAGAGAAAGAGAGAGAGGGGGGAGGAAGGTAGGAGGTAGGGAGGAAGGGAAGACAGAGTAGGAGAGAGAGGGGGAGAGAGATGGAGAGAAAGGGAGACAGAGAGAGGAGAGAGAGAGAGAGCGAGAGGGAGAGAGGAAGGGAGAGTGAGGGTGGGTGAAGAGAGACACACACACCCCACATAGACAAAGAAGAGAGAGAGAGAGGGAGGGTGGAGGGAAAGACAGAAGAGAGAAGAGAGAGAGGGGAGACAGAGAGAGAGACAGAGAAGAAGAGGAGAGAGGAGGGGAGGAAAGAAGAGAGAGAGAGAGAGCGGAGGGAGAGAGAGACAGGCAACAGAGAGAGAACGTTAACAATCTAATGACGATAGTGAAGACTGACAAACGCATTCGTGTCAGAACTTGTGGCCACAGCCAAAAGAAGTGTCCTTTTCAAACCACACACTAAACATAACGATATACTGAACACAGCAGGTGTGTGTACTGTTGGGCCACTGATATGAATTGTGACTTTAGACAGGGAGGGGTCAAGCTTAGTCAAACTGCCTCTGATATTGTGTCACCACTACACTGCACACATCACAGTGGGTTTATCTCTCTGTCTGTGTCTGTCTGTCTGTCTGTCTCTGTCTGTCTGTCTCTCCGTCTCCCTCCCTCTGTCTGTCTGTCTCTGTCTGTCTGTCTGTCTGTCTGTCTGTCTCTGTCTGTGTCTGTCTATCTCTGTCTGTCTGTCTGTCTCTGTTTCTCTGTCTCTCCGTCTCCCTCCCTCCCTCTGTCTGTCTGTCTCTCTTTCTCTGTCTGTCTGTCTCCAACTCTGTCTCTCCCTCTCTTTGTATCTGTCTCTCTCTCTCTCCCTCCCTGTCTCTATTTGTCTCTCTCTCTCTTCTCTACCTCCATCCCTCCCTCCCCCCCCCCCTCTCTCTCTCAGCATAGTTGTCTCAAAAGTTAAGGCTCCTACCTACACGCATTTTACCAGTAGGATTTCCCCACAGTGGGAAGCACTTACAACAATCCACAAAGAAATCGCCAATACAATAACTCCACCGACAGGCCAATATAAAACGGGAGGCCATGGCGACTCACACTTATTCCCCACCCTATCACCAGTCGCCGTGGTGGAGTGGTTAGCGCAACGGACTACCGACTGGAAGGTTGTGGGTTCCAATCCCCACCAGTCCCTGCCAAAAGCATTGTGGGATTTTTCGGCTCTAACCGGCTCCTACCCAGAGTTGGGCGTGTAATGGGCTCATTGGGAAGACTGGAACCACACAGTCGAGTCTCATCCACTTCACGGATGCGTCACTGAGGGTTTTTGCTCAAATCTTCTGACCAGCACCGCAGGTGTCTGTATCTCTCAGGCCTGGTTGACGCCAGGATATATCACGATAGTAAGCGTAGAGTACAGCCCTGTCACGCCGTCTCAATTCTAGATGGAACTCCAAAGTATCATGACTATCATCCTCATCGACATCATCATCATCATCATCATCACATTGTAAAAACTGTACCAGCTTCTGTGGCCGTTAAGACGGCGTAGAAAATGGGACGGAAAAAAAAGGGGTGAGCACAAAGGTAACCTCACTGAGTGCGATGATCTTTAAAACAAAACAAAACAAAAACTACAACAAAAACTACAAGGAAACCCGCATCCTATGCACCAACGGCAAAAAGTGAACATGGCTATAACGGTTCTCTGCAAGTCAACACAACGATTTACGATACATTCCTTTCGATTTGAAGCTCGCGCTATTTACGTAACGCCACAAGGATGCACGTTCCAATTAAGCCACTTTACCACAACTACCGCTGAATTTTCTGACAATTTCCTCTCCAGAAACAGGTGAACAAGGTTGTCATGCCATACCGATTTCTCTATTTCTCTGCCATCCACACCCCCACCCCAGTCTCTCCCAAAGGACATCAATTACAAGTCATACGTATCAGAGCAAAGGGAGATAAATAAAACAATCCCCAAATAAGGAAGATTTTCTTCCACTCCTACTTTGTTAAATTTTCATTGATTAAAAACAAACACATGATTCCTTTGAGACTTTCAATGTTCTCGGCCTGTGTGGAGACAGCAATACCAAACACATGAAGAAGTAAGACAACAATACCAAACACATAAAGAAGTAAGACAGCAATACCAAACACATAAAGAAGTAAGACAACAATACCAAACACATAAAGAAGTAAGACAACAATACCAAACACATAAAGAAGTAAGACAGCAATACCAAACACATGAAGAAGTAAGACAACAATACCAAACACATAAAGAAGTAAGACAGCAATACCAAACACATGAAGAAGACAGACAGCAATACCAAACACATAAAGAAGTAAGACAGCAATACCAAACACATAAAGAAGTAAGACAACAATACCAAACACATAAAGAAGTAAGACAACAATACCAAACACATAAAGAAGTAAGACAACAATACCAAACACATAAAGAAGTAAGACAACAATACCAAACACATAAAGAAGACAACAATACCAAACACATAAAGAAGTAAGACAGCAATACCAAACACATAAAGAAGTAAGACAACAATACCAAACACATAAAGAAGACAGCAATACCAAACACATAAAGAAGTAAGACAACAATACCAAACACATAAAGAAGTGAGACAACAATACCAAACACATAAAGAAGTGAGACAATACAAACCCTAAATACAAACCAAACACATAAAGAAGTGAGACAGCAATACCAAACACATAAAGAAGTAAGACAACAATACCAAACACATAAAGAAGTAAGACAACAATACCAAACACATAAAGAAGTAAGACAGCAATACCAAACACATAAAGAAGTAAGACACAATACCAAACACATAAAGAAGTAAGACAACAAACCAAAACACCAAACATAAAGAAGTAAGACAACAATACCAAACACATAAAGAAGACAACAATACCAAACACATAAAGAAGACAGCAATACCAAACACATAAAAGAAGACAACAATACCAAACACATAAAGAAGACAACAATACCAAACACATGAAGAAGTGAGACAGCAATACCAAACACATAAGAGAAGACAGCAATACCAAACACATAAAGAAGTAAGACAGCAATACCAAACACATAAGAAGTAAGACAGCAATACCAAACACATAAAGAAGTAAGACAACAATACCAAACACATAAAGAAGACAGCAATACCAAACACATAAAGAAGTAAGACAAGCAATACCAAACACATGAAGAAGACAGACAGCAATACCAAACACATAAAGAAGTAAGACAAGCAATACCAAACACATGAAGAAGAAGACAGCAATACCAAACACATAAAGAAGTAAGACAGCAATACCAAACACATAAAGAAGTAAGACAGCAATACCAAACACATGAAGAAGTAAGACAGCAATACCAAACACATAAAGAAGTAAGACAACAATACCAAACACATAAAAGAAGACAGCAATACCAAACACATAAAGAAGTAAGACAGCAATACCAAACACATGAAGAAGACAGACACAATACCAAACACATAAAGATAAGACAGCAATACCAAACACATGAAGAAGACAGACAACAATACCAAACACATAAAAGAAGACAACAATACCAAACACATGAAGAAGTAAGACAGCAATACCAAACACATAAAGAAGTAAGACAACAATACCAAACACATAAAGAAGTAAGACAGCAATACCAAACACATAAAGAAGTAAGACAGCAATACCAAACACATAAAGAAGTAAGACAACAATACCAAACACATAAAGAAGTAAGACAGCAATACCAAACACATAAAGAAGTAAGACAGCAATACCAAACACATAAAGAAGTAAGACAGCAATACCAAACACATAAAGAAGTAAGACAACAATACCAAACACATAAAGAAGTAAGACAGCAATACCAAACACATAAAGAAGTAAGACAGCAATACCAAACACATAAAGAATTGAGACAGCAATACCAAACACATAAAGAAGTGAGACAGCAATACCAAACACATGAAGAAGTAAGACAGCAATACCAAACACATGAAGAAGTAAGACACAATACCAAACACATAAAGAAGTAAGACAACAATACCAAACACATAAAGAAGTAAGACACAATACCAAACACATAAAGAAGTAAGACAGCAATACCAAACACATGAAGAAGTAAGACAGCAATACCAAACACATAAAGAAGTAAGACAACAATACCAAACACATAAAGAAGAAAGACAGCAATACCAAACACATAAAGAAGTAAGACAACAATACCAAACACATAAAGAAGACAACAATACCAAACACATAAAGAAGTAAGACAGCAATACCAAACACATAAAGAAGTGAGACAGCAATACCAAACACATGAGAAGTAAGACAGCAATACCAAACACATAAAGAAGACAGCAATACCAAACACATAAAGAAGACAGCAACACCAAACACATAAAGAAGTAAGACAGCAATACCAAACACATAAAGAAGACAGCAATACCAAACACATAAAGAAGACAGCAATACCAAACACATAAAGAAGTAAGACAGCAATACCAAACACATAAAGAAGACAGCAATACCAAACACATAAAGAAGTAAGACAGCAATACCAAACACATAAAGAAGACAGCAAACCAAACACATAAAGAAGTAAGACAGCAATACCAAACACATAAAGAAGACAACAATACCAAACACATAAAGAAGTAAGACAACAATACCAAACACATAAAGAAGTAAGACAACAATACCAAACACATAAAGAAGTAAGACAACAATACCAAACACATAAAGAAGTAAGACAACAATACCAAACACATAAAGAAGACAGCAATACCAAACACATAAAGAAGTAAGACAGCAATACCAAACACATAAAGAAGACAGCAATACCAAACACATAAAGAAGTAAGACAACAATACCAAACACATGAAGAAGTAAGACAGCAATACCAAACACATAAAGAAGTAAGACAGCAATACCAAACACATAAAGAAGTAAGACAACAATACCAAACACATAAAGAAGTAAGACAGCAATACCAAACACATAAAGAAGTAAGACAACAATACCAAACACATAAAGAAGTAAGACAGCAATACCAAACACATAAAGAAGTAAGACAGCAATACCAAACACATAAAGAAGACAACAATACCAAACACATAAAGAAGTAAGACAGCAATACCAAACACATAAAGAAGTAAGACAACAATACCAAACACATAAAGAAGTAAGACAGCAATACCAAACACATAAAGAAGACAGCAATACCAAACACATAAAGAAGACAACAATACCAAACACATAAAGAAGTAAGACAGCAATACCAAACACATAAAGAAGTAAGACAGCAATACCAAACACATAAAGAAGTAAGACAACAATACCAAACACATAAAGAAGACAGCAATACCAAACACATAAAGAAGACAGCAATACCAAACACATAAAGAAGTAAGACAACAATACCAAACACATAAAGAAGTAAGACAGCAATACCAAACACATAAAGAAGTGAGACAACAATACCAAACACATAAAGAAGACAACAATACCAAACACATGAAGAAGACAGACAGCAATACCAAACACATAAAGAAGTAAGACAACAATACCAAACACATAAAGAAGTAAGACAACAATACCAAACACATAAAGAAGTAAGACAGCAATACCAAACACATGAAGAAGTAAGACAACAATACCAAACACATAAAGAAGTAAGACAACAATACCAAACACATAAAGAAGACAACAATACCAAACACATAAAGAAGTAAGACAACAATACCAAACACATAAGAAGTAAGACAGCAATACCAAACACATAAAGAAGTAAGACAGCAATACCAAACACATAAAGAAGTAAGACAACAATACCAAACACATAAAGAAGTAAGACAGCAATACCAAACACATAAAGAAGACAACAATACCAAACACATAAAGAAGTAAGACAGCAATACCAAACACATAAAGAAGACAACAATACCAAACACATAAAGAAGTAAGACAGCAATACCAAACACATGAAGAAGTAAGACAACAATACCAAACACATGAAGAAGTAAGACAGCAATACCAAACACATAAAGAAGTAAGACAACAATACCAAACACATAAAGAAGTAAGACAATACCAAACACATGAAGAAGTAAGACAACAATACCAAACACATAAAGAAGTAAGACAGCAATACCAAACACATAAAGAAGTAAGACAGCAATACCAAACACATAAAGAAGTAAGACAGCAATACCAAACACATAAAGAAGTAAGACAACAATACCAAACACATAAAGAAGTAAGACAGCAATACCAAACACATAAAGAAGTAAGACAGCAATACCAAACACATAAAGAAGACAACAATACCAAACACATAAAGAAGTAAGACAACAATACCAAACACATAAAGAAGTAAGACAGCAATACCAAACACATAAAGAAGTAAGACAGCAATACCAAACACATAAAGAAGTAAGACAACAATACCAAACACATAAAGAAGTAAGACAGCAATACCAAACACATAAAGAAGACAACAATACCAAACACATAAAGAAGTAAGACAGCAATACCAAACACATAAAGAAGACAACAATACCAAACACATAAAGAAGTAAGACAGCAATACCAAACACATGAAGAAGTAAGACAACAATACCAAACACATGAAGAAGTAAGACAGCAATACCAAACACATAAAGAAGTAAGACAACAATACCAAACACATAAAGAAGTAAGACAATACCAAACACATGAAGAAGTAAGACAACAATACCAAAACACATAAAGAAGTAAGACAGCAATACCAAACACATAAAGAAGTAAGACAGCAATACCAAACACATAAAGAAGTAAGACAGCAATACCAAACACATAAAGAAGTAAGACAACAATACCAAACACATAAAGAAGTAAGACAGCAATACCAAACACATAAAGAAGTAAGACAGCAATACCAAACACATAAAGAAGACAACAATACCAAACACATAAAGAAGTAAGACAGCAATACCAAACACATAAAGAAGTAAGACAACAATACCAAACACATAAAGAAGTAAGACAGCAATACCAAACACATAAAGAAGTAAGACAGCAATACCAAATACATAAAGAAGTAAGACAACAATACCAAACACATGAAGAAGTAAGACAGCAATACCAAACACAAGAAGTGGGGAAAGACATAAAGAAACAGTCAGTAATGTTATCTGAAAGAAACAAATCATCCGTAACATTCAAAAGAACCAAACGGTCCATAAATGCATGGTGATTCAAATGTATGGGTTTGTTACAAAAGAAAGAAATGGCCCAACAATGCAGAATAATTCAAATGTAGGCAGTGGTAACCAAAAGATGATAAAACAGTAATCCTCACACGATTCTGTAAGAATATTTCCCTCAAACACCAACCTCACACGCATGCATGCAAGCACGCACGAAACACGCGGACAACACACACACACACACACACACACACACACACACAGAGGCAGATACACAGACACAGACAGAAACATACACTGACATAGACATACAGACAGACAGATAAACAGACACACAAACACACACACACATACATAGACTTACACACACTCATGCGAACACACACACACACACAGACAGACACTGACAGAAACACACACACACAGACATACACACACACATACATACACACACACACATACATACACACACACACATACATCCACACACACACACACATACACACACATACACACACACACACATACATACACACACACACACACACACACACACACATACACACACACACACACACACACACACACACACACACACACACACACGGATCAACCCAAATCCATATTCTGATTATAACTGTAAGTGTAACCTCTTTTTTAAGGCAGACTGGAAAAAACAAAAAAACAAGGAAAAAACAGAAACAGAAAAGAAAAGAAACAGCAAGAACGACAACAAAAGCCACAGACTAACTCTCCAACACTTCCTCACTTTCCCTCCACCACCACCACACCCACCCTCCTTCCCCACAGCCCCCATCAGTATTAGCACCAGAGGGAAGGTGAAGGATGACTGGTGAAAAATTGGGTCAGCGGTACAGGCAAAGTGAAAGGTGCTGACACCTCTGACGTACATTACCTACCCTGACACGTGCGCTACGTTTGTGAGGCAGGAAGCGGCCCACTTGTCAGCTTGTGCAGGATCACTGACTGACAGCGGGGAGCAGGTCTTTCTTTTTTGTGTTACTGTTAGTGTTGTTTAAAGCCCAGCCGACTGCGTACAGCCATATCGGGCTATAACCGCTTCAAAATATATAAAACTTCGAGGAACCAGAAATTAAAAAAACACACACAAAAAAAAAAAACACGAAAAAAGAATAAAGAATAAGAACGCGTATTTCATACAACAAGACAAGACAGGCGCAAATTTTCGGCCAACTGGCCTTTGTCAAGCGTAAAATCACAAACACACACACACACCAGGTACAAGAATTGGAGAAAAAGACTGAAACTTCCCTGCTGCTCCTTCCAGTGTGAGAAAAGGAATAAACTGACTAAAATGACATACAAAACTTCAACAGTAAAAAAAAAAAAAAAGAAAAGAAAATTAAGTTCACATATTAATGCATTCGCCCACAAAATCTAAGGACATGCCCCCGGCGTTGACCATTCCGTCCACTTTATCACACAGGGGATTTGAAAAACACACCTGAATACAAATTTAACCCTTTGACTTCCGCATCTATCCACCAACTGCAAAAACTTAACCCTTTGACTCCCTCGCCTTATCCACCAGCTTCCTGCAGGAAGGATTAAGGATTAAGTTTTTGTTTTGCTAGCATGGTGGACAGTGTGCAGGAGGCAAAGGGTTAAGCATACCTAAGAACACCAGAACATATATAAAACCTGGCATAAATTACCAAAACTTGCTTCTGCATATCTCACCTCCCTAGAGCCAAAATTGCGCATAATACATGTACCCCAATTATCAATCCTCACAAAAAGTAGTAAGCCTTTATGGAACACATACAGGTGAAGGGACCAGCAAGGCAGAAAATGATGGGAAGAAATGACAACAAAGCAAAGGATCAATGCAGAAACACCAAGTCAAAAAGAAAAGAACAACCCGTCAAGATAAAAGACATCATCATCATCATCATCATCATCATCATCATCATCATCATATCATCATCATCATCAGGTGCCCTGCCGCATGGCGTTGGCGACCATGGACTTCCAACCATCTCTATCTCTCGTTGCCCCCAGTATCTCCCCACCCTCTTCATCCCCAGCCACTCTGCAAGTCCGTCCAGCATTCTCTCCCTGGGTCTACCTGGTGCTCTCTTTCCCTCCAGCTTTCCCGTTGTGACCAGGTGCTCCAAATCCCCCTTCCTCATAAAATGGCCTATAAATGTTGCCTGTCTTTTCCTAATCTTCCTTATGAGTGATCTACTTGTGTCTGCCTCCATCAAGACTGTCTCGTTTGTTTTCTTTGCTGTCCATGGAACTCTCAACATTCTTCTGAGAAACCACATCTCGGCTGCCTCGATCCTGCTCTGGCTTTGCTTGCTGACTGTCCACGCCTCGCATCCGTACAACAGTACTGGTTCTATATAACATTCAAGGACTCTCTTTCTGATGTTAATTGATAGGCATTTGTTGGTAAGAATGCTTGTCATCTTTTTGAATGCTGTTTTGGCTTGGCCAATTCTGCCGGCTATTTCTGATTGCATCTGCCGTCTGATGAAATGACCGTTCCCAGGTATTTGAAGTTATTAACCTGTGTCAAGGTTGTGCCATTTGCTGTTATTTTGCACAACGGGATTTCATGTTTTTTACTGATCACCATGATTTCAGTCTTCCTGCTGTTTAGTTCCAACCCCTTACCTTTGCTTTCTGTTTCTAGTATATTCACAAGGTTTTGTAGGTCCCTTTCATTTTCTGCAATTAGCACGGTGTCATCTGCGTACCGAATGTTGTTTATCATTTTCCCTCCAACCTTTAATCCAGGGTCTTCTTCTAGGTTAAGACAAAAGATAAAAGACAACAGTCAAAATCCATGCTCACGTCAACCTTGCCAATCTACAATGCCAGTGTCCATTTGCACTGAACAATAACCACATGATGAAAGACAACCTTGCCAATCTACAATGCCAGTGTCCATTTGCACTGAACAATAACCACATGATGAAAGACAACCTTGCCAATCTACAATGCCAGTGTCCATTTGCACAGAACAATAACCACAAACCATGCTCACCGTCAACCTTGCCAATCTACAAGGCCAGTGTCCATTTGCACTGAACAATAACCACAAACCATGCTCACCGTCAACCTTGCCAATCTACAAGGCCAGTGTCCATTTGCACTGAACAATAACCACAAACCATGCTCACCGTCAACCTTGCCAATCTACAAGGCCAGTGTCCATTTGCACTGAACAATAACCACATGATGAAAGACAACCCTGCAAATCTACAATGCCAGAGTCCATTTGCACTGAACAATAACCACATGATAAAAGACAACTTTGCCAATCTACAATGCCAGTGTCCATTTGCACTGAACAATAAGCACATGATGAAAGACAACCTTGCCAATCTACAATGCCAGTGTCCATTTGCACTGAACAATAACATGATGAAAGACAACCTTGCCAATCTACAATGCTAGTGTCCATTTGCACTGAACAATAACCACATGATGAAAGACAACCTTGTCAATCCACACTGCCAGTGTCCATTTGCACTGAACAATAAGCACATGATGAAAGACAACTTTGCCAATCTATAATGCCAGTGTCCATTTGCACTGAACAATAAGCACATGATGAAAGACAACCTTGCCAATCTACAATGCCAGTGTCCATTTGCACTGAACAATAACCACATGATGAAAGACAACCTTGCCAATCTACAATGCCAGAGTCCATTTGCACTGAACAATAAGCACATGATGAAAGACAACCTTGCCAATCTACAATGCCAGTGTCCATTTGCACTGAACAATAACCACATGATGAAGACAACCTTGCCAATCTACAATGCCAGTGTCCATTTGCACTGAACAATAACCACAAACCATGCTCACCGTCAACCTTGCCAATCTACAAGGCCAGTGTCCATTTGCACTGAACAATAACCACAAACCATGCTCACCGTCAACCTTGCCAATCTACAAGGCCAGTGTCCATTTGCACTGAACAATAACCACAAACCATGCTCACCGTCAACCTTGCCAATCTACAAGGCCAGTGTCCATTTGCACTGAACAATAACCACATGATGAAAGACAACCCTGCAAATCTACAATGCCAGAGTCCATTTGCACTGAACAATAACCACATGATGAAAGACAACCTTGCCAATCTACAATGCCAGAGTCCATTTGCACTGAACAATAAGCACATGATGAAAGACAACCTTGCCAATCTACAATGCCAGTGTCCATTTGCACTGAACAATAACCACATGATGAAAGACAACCTTGCCAATCTACAATGCCAGAGTCCATTTGCACTGAACAATAACCACATGATGAAAGACAACCCTGCAAATCTACAATGCCAGAGTCCATTTGCACTGAACAATAACCACATGATGAAAGACAACCTTGCCAATCTACAATGCCAGTGTCCATTTGCACTGAACAATAACCACATGATGAAAGACAACTTGCCAATCTACAATGCCAGAGTCCATTTGCACTGAACAATAACCACATGATGAAAGACAACCTTGCCAATCTACAATGCCAGTGTCCATTTGCACTGAACAATAACCACATGATGAAAGAGCAACTAGAGGGTAAGATCTTCACTGTCAATGGATAACAGCAATGGTATCATTATGTCCCCAACTGCCAAATACATCTCAACAGGTAAAGCAGTATTAATTTGCTGTGTTTTGATCTACTGCACACTTTGGGAACTAATCAACTCAAACAGCCGCACACTTCAGGATCTAATCAACTCAAAACAGCCGCACACTTCAGGATCTAGTCAACTCAAACAGCCGCACACTTCAGGATCTAATCAACTCAAAACAGCCGCACACTTCAGGATCTAATCAACTCAAAACGGCCGCACACTTCAGGATCTAATCAACTCAAACAGCCGCACACTTCAGGAACTTATCAATTCAAAACAGCCACAGACGAGGTGTTACATCATAATACTACAGATGACAACATAATCAAAAAGTTACATGTATGTATTCGATAAAGCCACTACATGTAATCACAGCAACATCACACCAAAGGAAACCGGCAATGCATATCGTGTCCATCACATCCCGTACTTACAGGGCCAGAAAACACCATTTCTAACCAGCGTATGCAGCAATGGTAAGAGTCCCATGGACAGCAAAGAAAACAAACGAGACAGTCTCCAAAGAGGAACATTATTCAAGAAGATTAGGAAAAGACCAGAAATATTCAGACCGCATTTTATGAGGCAAGAGAAATTTGAGTACCTAGTCACAACAGGAAAGCTGGAGGGAAAAAGAGCACCAGTTAGACCCAGGGAGAAAATATTAGACAGAATGGTTAGGGGATAGCACAGATTCGTATGGAGGGCCATGATCGCCAACGTCATGCAGCATGGCACATGATGATGATGGATGATGATGATGATGATGATGATGGATACGACGACGACGACGATGATGATGGTAATAATTGGGCAGTACAGCAACAGATCCACTTCTGTCTCACACATGTAACACATGTGGTCAACTGACAATTGAATTACCCTTGAAAGGACGTTTTTACGATACATGCCGACAAATTTGCTGGTAACTGCTACGCTTCAGAAATGTCGATACAATTTCTAGTTATCTCCTCTATAATAAAACTGTAAGCAAATCACAATCTTTCATGTAAACACTTATTTGTAGTGCTTCGGCCAGCCGTCACAGTGCGTGTGGGAGGTGTGTGTGTGTGTGTGTGTGTGTGTGTGTGTGTGTGTGTGTGTGTGTGTGTGTGTGTGTGTGTGTGTGTGTGTGTGTGTGTGTGTGTGTGTGTGTGTGTGTGTGTGTGTGTGTGTGTGTGTGTGTGTGGTGTGTGTGTGTGTGTGTGTGTGTGTGTGTGTGTGTGTGTGTGTTGTTGTGGGTGCGTGCGTGTGTGTGTGTGTGTGTGTGTGTGTGTGCTGTGTGTGTGTGTGTGTGTGTGTGTGTGTGTGTGTGTGGTGTGTGTGTGTGTGTGTGTGTATGGTGTGTGTGTGTGTATGGTGTGTGTGTGAGAGTGTGTGTGAGAGTGTGTGTGTGTGTGTGTTGTGTGTGTGTGTGGTGTGTGTGTGTGTGTGTGTGTGTGTGTGTGTGTGTGTGTGTGTGTGGTGTGTGTGTGTGTGTGTGTGGGGTGTGTGTGTGTGTGTGTGTGTGTAGTGTGTGTGCAAAAACAAAGTCCATCACAAGAGCCCTTAACCTTTTGGTGTCCACAACAATGCCATGACAGGAATGGCTGCTCAGTACGACCTTTACAAACAATACCTTGATGATGCCGGCAGAAGAGTCTGGGTGTTGTGAAATGCAGCAGACGGCACATTGGTCACCAGGGGGGACAAGCAGGTCATCAACACAGCACCTCAACACACACGTGCTGCCAGGCTGCATTGTGTTATACACCCATTTCCCACTGGCATTACATACCGTTACATACCCATTTCCCACTGCGTTACACACTGATTTTCCATTGGCGTTACATACCATTACCACATATTTCCCATCGGCGTTACAACCCATTTCCCACTGGCGTTACACCATTTCCAGCGTACACACCATTTCCCCTGGCGTTACATACTGATTTCCATTGGCTTACATACCATTTCCCACTGCATTACTACACCCATTTCCCACTGCGATTACATACCATTTCCCACTGGCGTTACATACCCATTTCCCACTGGCGTTACATACCCATTTCCCACTGGCCGTTACATACCTATTTCCACTGGCGTTACATACCGATTTCCCACTGCCATTACATACCCATTTCCCACTGGCGTTACATACCATTTCCCACTGGCGTTACATACCCATTTCCACTAGCGTTACATACCATTTCCCACTGCCATTACATACCATTTCCCACTGGCGTTACATACCCATTTCCCACTGGTGTTACATACCCATTTCCCACTGGGCGTTACATACCCATTTCCCACTGCTTAATAACCATTTCCCACTGGCTGGATTACATACCCATTCCCACTGCATTACATACCCATTGCCCACTGCCATTACATACCATTTCCCACTGGCGTTACATATTACCCATTTCCTACTGCATTACATACCGACTCCCCACTGCCATTATACATCATTCCCACTGGCATTACATACCCATTTCCCACTGCATTACATACCGATTTCCCACTGGCTTACATACCCATCATTCCCCCTCACTGGCCATTACATTCCGATTACTGCCATTACATACCCATTCCATGGCGTTACATAATTCCCACTGCTTAATACTCCCACTGCATTATAAAATTTACACCATTTCCCACTGGCATGGCATTACGACCCATTTCCCACTGGCGTTACATACCCATTTCCCATTGCGTTATATACCATTTCCCACTGGCTTACATCCCATTTCCCACTGGCGTTAATTTTTTTGTTTGTTTTTGTTTTGTCATGGGAATTTACCAAAGAAACGGTGAGTCATAATCTATGAGGTGGCATTCTTTCTTTCTCACTCACTCCCTCCCCCCCCCCCTGTCTCTCTCTCACCACACACACACACACACACACACACACACACACACACACACACACACACACACACACACACACACACACACACACACACACACACACCATGTATTTGTGTGTGTATGTATGTGTGTGTATGCACGCGCGCTCGCGCTCATACTCAATCAAGGCAAGCTTCAGGAATACTGACTGAAGTTTAAGATCTCCAGCGTATATTCTTTCGCAAGCTCTGGTGACCTTCCGTGTCATTATAAATCGGTGGTGGGGTGTAAGGATCAAAGAGAAAATCAACAGTAAACTGGAACAGTCCATGTGTGGGCTGTAAGGATCAAAGAGAAAATCAACAGTAAACTGGAACAGTCCATGTGTGGGCTGTAAGGATCAAAGAGAAAATCAACAGTAAACTGGAACAGTCCATGTGTGGGATGTAAGGATCAAAGAGAAAATCAACAGTAAACTGGAACAGTCCATGTGTGGGCTGTAAGGATCAAAGAGAAAATCAACAGTAAACTGGAACAGTCCATGTGTGGGGTGTAAGGATCAAAGAGAAAATCAACAGTAAACTGGAACAGTCCATGTGTGGGGTGTAAGGATCAAAGAGAAAATCAACAGTAAACTGGAACAGTCCATGTGTGGGGTGTAAGGATCAAAGAGAAAATCAACAGTAAACTGGAACAGTCCATGTGTAGGGGCTGTAAGGAACAAGGAGAAAATCAATAATAAACTGGAACAGTCCATGTTTAACCCTTTGATCCCCTCACCCTATCCACCAGCTTCCTGTAGGGTGAGGGAATCACAAGGCAGGAAGCTGGTGGATAGGCTGAGGGAATAAAAGTTGTTTTTGCTTTGCTAATATGGCTGACAATGCAATATGCTGGTAGACAGGGTGCAGGGAGCTAAAGGGTTAAAGAGCAACTCGCAGTGAAAAAAAACACAAGACGGCAGTTTTACGCTAAGCGTGGGACGCCCAACGCGTGTCGTGTCGTGTCGTGTCGCCCAGCGCCATAAAAGGAAAAGCCACAAAGAATCGCTACGCGTGCCGAAACGCCTGATGACAATTTCAATGACAGGAACCTCCACATGGGCTTCGCTTGACTACGGCACCTTGTATGGCCCTCCCCTTATCACCCCCCCCCCCCCCCCCGCCTCCCTCAGGGAACGCTGTCCACTGTCACACAACAACGCTGAACATTTTATTTTATGTTCGTCCGTGCTGTGGCGTATGAATCAACTTTCTGTGCATTACTGTTCTATTCGGGGAGTGGGGGAGGGGGTAGTGGCCTGGGGGGAGGGGGAAGTGGCCTGGGGGGAGGGGGTAGTGGCATGGGGTGGGGGGGGAGGGTGCCCACCTGCCATCAAGTTATGTCAGCTGTATTTCTGGCTTGCTGTGTGCATCTTGGCTGTACAGGACAGGAGGGGGTTGAACACTTTGTGTTTCACCAAGGTCATGCATGTGTGGACACCGTGCTTGTGACAACTAGTACAGCCTGTTATTGTTGTTACACTTGATCTTCTTCTTCTTCTTCTTCTTCTTCTTCCCGTTCCTTCTTCCTAACTGTCTTTTTCTGTTTGTCCTCCATTATCCAGATGGAATCAAGACACACAGACAGAAACGTAGACAGGACGTTCTGACACAACCAGAAAGAAGTTTAAAACTTTTTACTTTCTCCTTCTTCGAGACAAAACGGTCATGACAGCTACAACAACAAAACCTACAATATCAACTTCATAGTCAAACACAGTCATGACAGCTATAACAACAAAACCTACAATATCAACTTCATAGTCAAACACGGTCATGATAGCTACAACAACAAAACCTTCTAGAAATATCAACTTCATAGTCAAACACAGTCATGAAAACAGCAACAACAAAACCTTCTAGAAATATCAACTTCATAGTCAAACACGGTCATGATAGCTACAACAACAAAACCTTCTAGAAATATCAACTTCATAGTCAAACACAGTCATGAAAACAGCAACAACAAAACCTTCTAGAAATATCAACTTCATAGTCAAACACGGTCATGATAGCTACAACAACAAAACCTTCTAGAAATATCAACTTCATAGTCAAACACAGTCATGAAAACAGCAACAACAAAACCTTCTAGAAATATCAACTTCATAGTCAAACACGGTCATGACAGCTACAACAACAAAACCTTCTAGAAATATCAACTTCATAGTCAAACACAGTCATGAAAACAGCAACAACAAAACCTTCTAGAAATATCAACTTCATAGTCAAACACGGTCATGATAGCTACAACAACAAAACCTTCTAGAAATATCAACTTCATAGTCAAACACAGTCATGAAAACTACAACAACAAAACCTTCTAGAAATATCAACTTCATAGTCAAACACGGTCATGATAGCTACAACAACAAAACCTTCTAGAAATATCAA
>JAPXFY010000019.1:1580830-1585830 GCA_030674185.1 Monoplex corrugatus
CACCTTGGTTCTAGACACCGTACAAAGCAAGGTCCTGACCAAACACAATACTTCCTGCAACGTAAGACTAGAGTTCAAACACGCCCTCCCTCACACAAGCAAGCAAGCGCACGTACACACACATCCACACACACACACAAGCCAGCGCGTGCGCGAACCCCCACCAGACAGGCAGACAGACATACTGACAGACAGACACACACACACACACACACACACACACACACACACACACTTACAACACCATACATACATACAACACACACACATACATACACACGCGCACACACATACACGCGCCTCCAACCTCAAAACTGACAGCCTGACAGACTGACATATACTGATATAGGCGCACGCGCACACACACACACACCACACACACAACACACACACACAGTCACAACACACACACACACACATACAAAACAAATCACAGACCCACACACACACACACACGACGAAACACACACAACCATCCACACACACACAGACACACCCCCACCCCCCCCACCCCTACACACACACGCACACGTGACTCGCTGTCAGTCAACTGTCTTTACATGATGTATCTATCTATAGGTGAAAGCGGAGACCTGCTTACCGACTTATTTCCTTTCGTTGACCTACCGACACACATCACACATCGTGGTGTGTCTCTCTCTCTCCACTACCCGCACACTGATACAATGACACGCCCCATGCCACACATACAGTAACATGGCCAACAGGCATTACTAATGTCAAATATAATTATGTCAGCCAACACAAGAAGATGCTTGCAATTTGATATTTGATTTTAAAGTGCACACACGTCACCAAGCTGTATATAAATAGAGACAGTTCGGGGTGAATGGGGGGGGGGGGGGGGGAGATGAAATGTGAATAAAAAGATAAAAATGGTGAGAGGAAAGTAAAAAGATGAAATGGGAACAGTGAGACAGAAATGTCAGAAATGGGAATAGTGGGATAGAAAGGGTGAATGGGAAAGGAAGAGGCAGAAATGGGAATAGTGAGACAGAAAGGGTTAATGGAAAAGGGAAAGGCAGAAATGTGAAAATGGGAATAGTGAGACAGAAAGGGTTAATGGGAAAGGAAAAGGCAAAATGGGAACAGTGAGACAGAAAGGGTGAATGGGAAAGGAAAAGGCAGAAATTGGAATAGTGAGACAGAAAGGGTTAATGGGAAAGGAAAAGGCAGAAATGGGAATAGTGAGACAGAAAGGGTTAATGGGAAAGGAAAAGGCAAAATGGGAACAGTGAGACAGAAAGGGTTAATGGGAAAGGAAAAGGCAGAAATGGGAATAGTGAGACAGAAAGGGTTAATGGGAAAGGAAAAGGCAGAAATGGGAATAGTGAGACAGAAAGGGTGAATGGGAGAGGAAAAGGCAGAAATGGGAATAGTGAGACAGAAAGGGTGAATGGGAGAGGAAAAGGCAGAAATGGGAATAGTGAGACAGAAAGGGTGAATGGGAAAGGAAAAGGCAGAAATGGGAATAGTGAGACAGAAAGGGTGAATGGGAAAGGAAAAGGCAGAAATGGGAATAGTGAGACAGAAAGGGTTAATGGGAAAGGAAAAGGCAGAAATGGGAATAGTGAGACAGAAAGGATTAATGGGAAAGGAAGAGGCAGAAATGGGAATAGTGAGACAGAAAGGGTTAATCACTTAATGGGAAAGGGAAGGCAGAAATGGGAATAGTGAGACAGAAAGGGTTAATGGGAAAGGAAAAGGCAGAAATGGGAATGGTGAGACAGAAAGGGTTAATGGGAAAGGGAAAGGCAGAAATGGGAATAGTGAGACAGAAAGGGTTAATGGGAAAGGAAAAGGCAGAAATAGGAATAGTGAGACAGAAAGGGTTAATGGGAAAGGAAAAGGCAGAAATGGGAATAGTGAGATAGAAAGGGTGAATGGGAAAGGAAAAGGCAGAAATGGGAATAGTGAGACAGAAAGGGTTAATGGGAAAGGAACAGGCAGAAATGGGAATAGTGAGACAGAAAGGGTTAATGGGAAAGGAAAAGGCAGAAATGGGAATAGTGAGACAGAAAGGGTTAATGGGAAAGGAAAAGGCAGAAATGGGAATAGTGAGACAGAAAGGGTTAATGGGAAAGGAAAAGGCAGAAATGGGAATAGTGAGACAGAAAGGGTGAATGGGATAGGAGAAGGCTTTTTATCTTTTATTGTTGTTTAAAGCCCAGCCGACTGCGCAGAGCCATATCAGGGCTATAACCGCTTCAAAACACACAAAACTTCAACAGAAAAAAAAAAAGAAAAGAAAATTAAGTACACATATCAATGCATTCGCGCACATAATCTAAGGACATGCCCCGGCGTAGGACCATTCCGTCCAATTTATCGCAAAGGGGAGATTTAAAAAACACACCTGAATACAAATATAAGCATACATAAGGACACCAAAACATATATAAAAACAGACATAAACTACATAAAATTGATTCCGCATATCTCACCTCCCTAGAGCCAAAAAATGCACTTAATACATGTAACCAATCATCAATCTGAAGAAAAAGTACGTAAGACTTTATTGAAAAAATACAGGTGAATGGACCATTAAGGCAGAGAATAAGTAGAAATGACAGAAAGCAAGGCAACAAGGCACAAACAAAGAGAGTGACAGAAAAGAGGAAATTTCTAGCATAGAATGTCCAGAAGGTGGGGATACCATTTATACTGAAAGAGCCCCGGCAACCCCACGGGGGAAGGGGAAGGCTGGACATTAAACAGATGATGAAGTAGGAAAACATGAAATGAGAAAGAATTCAGAATCAAAAGAAAAAAAAAAAGAATGGGAAAGGAAGAGGCACAAAGGCAAAATGAAAAAAAAAAAAAGGGTCAGCTTTGGTCACAACAGGACAGAACTTGACACAAAAGGGCCGAAAGTGGACACCAAGCTTCACACCACTTCCACCCCCACTCCCACTAACAGCAAACAAAAACACCGAGGTGGGAAATGTAAAGAAAGGAAAATGTGGGAAACAGGAACATGGGAAATGATGAAACAGAGAGGGAGATGGTGAAACAGGGGAAATAATGAAAGAGAGAGAGAGAGAGAAAAAAAAGACAGACAGACAGACAGACCAACAGAGAGAGAGAGAGAGAGAGGACAGACAGACAGACAGACAGATAAACAGAGAGAGAGAGAGAGAGAGAGAGAGAGAGAGAGAGAAAGAGACAGCAGCCAGACAGCCAGCCAGACAGACAGAGAGGACACAGATAGACAGACAGAGGACAGACAGACAGAGACAGAGGACACAGATAGACAGACAGAGAGACAGACAGACAGAGACAGAGGACACAGATAGACAGACAGACAGACAGACGGACGGACAGAGGACACAGATAGACAGACAGACAGAGACAGAGGACACAGATAGACAGACAGAGAGACAGACAGACAGAGACAGAGGACACAGATAGACAGACAGACAGACAGACAGACAGAGACAGAGGACACAGATAGACAGACAGACAGAGACAGAGGACACAGATAGACAGACAGACAGACAGAGACAGAGGACACAGATAGACAGACAGAGAGACAGACAGACAGAGACAGAGGACACAGATAGACAGACAGAGAGACAGACAGAGACAGAGGACACAGATAGACAGACAGAGAGACAGACAGACAGAGACAGAGGACACAGATAGACAGACAGAGAGACAGACAGACAGAGACAGAGGACACAGATAGACAGACAGACAGAGACAGAGGACACAGATAGACAGACAGAGAGACAGACAGAGAGACAGACAGAGACAGAGGACACAGATAGACAGACAGATAGACAGACAGACGGACAGAGGACACAGATAGACAGACAGAGAGACAGACAGACAGACGGACAGAGGACACAGATAGACAGACAGACAGAGACAGAGGACACAGATAGACAGACAGACGGACAGAGGACACAGATAGACAGACAGACAGACAGAGGACACAGATAGACAGACAGAGAGACAGACAGACAGACGGACAGAGACAGAGGACACAGATAGATAGACAGAGAGACAGACAGACAAAGGAAAATATGGAACCAAACATTAACCCTTTCTCGCCGTCATCAGGTAAACAGGATAAAGGGATGTAGGGGGTTAAGCCAGCTGATAAACAGGGAGAGGGAATAAAAAGGGTTAAAGACCCAAGCTGTGAACAACCCACCTCGCCAAAGGCGCCCTTTCCAATGACCTTGAGGGACTCAAAGTCGTCGACGCCCAGCCGGGAGCGTTTCAGTCGTAGGAATTCTGTCTCCTTCAAGGCATGCTGCTGCCGCCTCTCGCTTTTCTGAAACAACAAAACCCGTGGATCCAATGTTTAAAAATGACAACAATCCCTTCCTTTCCCACCACTTACAATCCCTTCCTTTCCCACCACTTACAATCCCTTCCTTTCCCATCACGTATCATCTCTACTTAAAACAGTAGTAGTGGTGGCAGCAGTAGGGGTAACAGTAGCAGCATTTATTGATTTATTAATCAAATGATTTATTTACTCTAACACATTCAACCGCAGGTGTTGCACGCACATGAATACATCACCACTATTATTAATAATCGGTCAACCAACACACAAACAACCCTAGACACAACCTATTAATTGAGTTGTTGTGTCATTCAACTGGCTTCTATTCAATTGTAAACTTGAACAAATACATTGACTCAATAAATACAACAGCACACGCATGCATTCACATACATGCACACTTATCATCATCATCACCATTAGCAATCAGTCCGCCAACAACTAACCCACCAGACGGCCAATAAATTGTGATGTTGTGTAATTCAACCGGCTTCTATTTAATTGTAAACTTGAATAAATACAATGACTCAATAAACATAACTGCACACGCATGTAAGGGTATACGCATACACAATTATCATCATCATCCTCACCATTAACACACGCATGTAAGGGTATACGCATACACAATTATCATCATCCTCCTCACCATTAACACACGCATGTAAGGGTATACACA
>JAPXFY010000019.1:1590830-1605830 GCA_030674185.1 Monoplex corrugatus
GTTTTAATATAGTAGCGGGGGAAGGGGGACTTATCTAATCCTATACCGACACCACCAGAACAACAACGATGTTAAGATGGGACAGTGAGAAGACCAGTTTTAATGTAGCGCACCCCGGGATTCGAATCCACAACCATTAGCATGTGAATCCGACGCTCAAACCAACTCAGCTACTGACGCCCGCCGCTCAGCATGGGCAGAAGGCTTCACAGCTTTTTATCTAACTATAGGCATGGTCCTCTTTTGGGTTCCAATTGTTTGAAAATAGGTCATTGCCCATTTCCTGGCTCTTCAGCAAACTATCCCACATTTATCACAAATGACAGGCAAAATACGGAAAGTCCACACTGAAATATGAACGGCCATTGCCCATTTTGGGGGGTCACAGAAGCTGATTACACCAAAATCGGTCATTTAAGATATTTCGGTTGTTTCAGGGAGGGAAAAAAACTGTTAACAAATTTGGTTAAGAAAGACGGCAACAGAGGTAACCGTTTGTGTGAACTGTCACAATACGATACAGGTGAACATTAAAAATAGCTTTTAGTCACTACGCGGAGATTCTCAGTGCAGTTTTTCACTTTTAATGATCAAAAAAAATGTTTGACAAGAATTAAAGCAATCACATTCCTCTTTTACAACAATCACACACACGCGTCTTTTACGAATCCTGTAAGCAGAAGACACAAAGGAGAAACAACAGAAACATAAAATATTCTGATGGCACTCTGAATGGTCCTGAATACCTCCCCGATCACCCCACGCCCACAGACACATGCAGACAGACAGACAGACAGAGAAACAGACAGACAGAGACAGAGAGAAATAGACAGAGACAGACAGACAGACAGAAAAATAGAGCGAGAGAGAGAGACAGACAGACAGAAATAGAGAGACAGACAGAGAGAAACAGACAGAGAGAGAGAGAGCGACAGACAGACAGACTGAGAGAGAGAGAAAGAGAGAGAGATTGAAAGAGAGAGAGAGAGAGACAGACAGACAGACAGACAGATAGAGAGAAATACAGAGAGACAGACAGACAGACAGACAGAAATAGAGACAGAGAGACAGACAGACAGAGACACAGAGACAGACAGAGAGCGACAGACAGACAGACTGACTGAGAGAAAGAGAAAGAGAGAGAGAGGAGAGAGACACAGAGAGAGAGAGAAGAGAGAGAGGGACGGAGAGAGAGAAACGGAGACAGAGACAAGAGAGACAGAAACAGAGACAGAGAGGGAGGGAGAGAGAGACAGAGGAGAGAGGGGGGGGAGAGAGAGAGAGAAGAAGAAAAAGACACAACCACCACATCACCTTCCAGTCTGTACCCCCAAACCAACCACCAAACCACCCCAACCACCACAAGAACCACCTGAAGCCAGCTGGAGAACAATAAACCAGAATAACTATCAACTTGTTTGGCCTTACATGTAGGAACAAATATCTGACGCTTCAAACAAAACGTCAAGAAAATATCACACAGTCCTTTCTTTGAATTGTATCCCCAAAATAGCAGACAGTCCTTTCTTTGAATTGTATCCCCAAAATAGCACACAGTCCTTTCTTTGAATTGTAACCCCAAAATATCACACAGTCCTTTCTTTGAATTGTAACCCCAAAATAGCAGACAGTCCTTTCTTTGAATTGTATCCCCAAAATAGCAGACAGTCCTTTCTTTGAATTGTATCCCCAAAATATCACACAGTCCTTTCTTTGAATTGTGTCCCCAAAATAGCAGACAGTCCTTTCTTTGAATTGTATCCCCAAAATAGCAGACAGTCCTTTCTTTGAATTGTATCCCCAAAAATATCACACAGTCCTTTCTTTGAATTGTATCCCCAAAATATCACACAGTCCTTTCTTTGAATTGTATCCCCAAAATAGCAGACAGTCCTTTCTTTGAATTGTATCCCCAAAATATCACACAGTCCTTTCTTTGAATTGTATCCCCAAAATATCACACAGTCCTTTCTTTGAATTGTATCCCCAAAATATCACACAGTCCTTTCTTTGAATTGTATCCCCAAAATAGCACACAGTCCTTTCTTTGAATTGTATCCCCAAAATAGCAGACAGAAGATCAATGTTCAAGTCATGACTACAACACGACTCAAACTGATTTCTGTCCTGTTTCTATTTCTGTCTTCTCCCCCTCCCCCCCCCCTCTCTCTCTCTCTCTCTCTGTGTTTACGCACGCTATATTATAAATAATGTGTGACGTAAGATTATACACGCATGCGTCAGATCATGTCAGCTGACAAGAATGGTGAAATACCAACTTTATCGCTTTCGATCCCCTCGTTACGCTCAACAAGTTTTTGTGAACGATATAGCCTACAGTCTATTTAGTAACGGTCACTGACGAGTTATAAAAAGATTAATAATCACTGACCAAAAAAGAACCAGAAAAAAACCCACGAAAAAACAATCATAAATAAAGCGTATTTAGTACAAGCAGACAAGACAGGCGCAGCCACACTTGTTTTGGAAATCACTGACGAGTTATAAAAAAGATTAACAATTACTGAGGAGTTACAGGGGGAAAAAAAACAAAAAAACAAACAATCATTGACGAGATACAAAAAGATCAACAATCACTGACGAGATACAAAAAGATCAACAATCATTGACGAGATACAAAAAGATCAACAATCATTGACGAGATACAAAAAGATCAACAATCATTGACGAGATACAAAAAGATCAACAATCACTGACGAGATACAAAAAGATCAACAATCATTGACGAGATACAAAAAGATCAACAATCACTGACGAGATACAAAAAGATCAACAATCATTGACGAGATACAAAAAGATCAACAATCATTGACGAGATACAAAAAGATCAACAACCATTGACGAGATATAATAAGGAATCAGAAAAACATGACAGTAGAATCAGAACGGCGTAGTTTATACAAGACAAGACAGGCGCAAATTTTCAACCAACTGGCCTTTGTCAAGCGTGAATGTAAGATCACGAACAAACACCAAACACAAAATTAGGAGAAAAAGACTGAAACTTCCCTGCTGCTTGGTCCAGTGGGAGAACAGGACTAAATCATTTCTCCTGCTCTACCCCCCTCCCTCCCCCGTACATAATGCATTCAACATGATCTTGTCAAATTGTTTAGTCTAGCCCTATGATTACTGGACACTCGTAAAACAATAACCACCATCTGTCTGTCTGTCTGTCTGTGACTCTCTCTCTTAAGGATTAAGGTCTTCTTCCAACTGCTGCGGGCCCCAGTAGCTCAGTTGGTTTGAGCGTCGGATTCACATGCTAATGGTTGTGGATTGGAATCCCGGGGTGCACTATATTAAAACTGGCCTTCTCACTGTCCCATCTTAACATCACGTGGATGCCGACGTAAAAAAAAACCAAAAACTAAACCAAACTAAACTCCAACAGGTACAAAGCATAATTTGGATCCAAGCTGTATTCACTTGGCAAATCCACAGACACGTAAAACCATCACCATCACCATCACTATCATCAGCATCGACAACCCCACTATCCAACAAGCTTACAGAAAGACACACAGACAGACAGAGACAGACATAAAGACAGACAGACAGATAAAGACAGACAGGGACAGACAGGCACACACACAGACAGAGACAGACATAAAGACAGACAGGGACAGACAGGCACACACACTGACAGAGACAGACATAAAGACAGACAGACAGGGACAGACAGGCACACACACAGAGACAGACATAAAGACAGACAGGGACAGATAGGCACACACACTGACAGACAGACATAAAGACAGACAGGGACAGGCATAAAGACAGACAGAGACAGACATAAAGACAGACAGGCACACACACAGACAAAGACAGACAGATAAAGACAGACAGGGACAGACAGACACACACACTGACAGAGACAGACAGATAAAGACAGACAGGGACAGACAGGCACACACACTGACAGAGACAGACATAAAGACAGACAGGAACAGACAGACACACACACTGACAGAGACAGTCAGATAAAGACAGACAGGGACAGACAGACACACACACTGACAGAGACAGACAGATAAAGACAGACAGGGACAGACAGGCACACACACTGACAGAGACAGACAGATAAAGACAGACAGAGACAGACATAAAGACAGACAGGGACAGACAGGCACACACACACAGACAGAGACAAACATAAAGACAGACAGGGACAGACAGGCACACACACTGACAGAGACAGACAGATAAAGACAGACAGAGACAGACATAAAGACAGACAGGGACAGACAGGCACACACACACAGACAGAGACAAACATAAAGACAGACAGGGACAGACAGGCACACACACTGACAGAGACAGACAGATGAAGACAGACAGGGACAGACAGGTACACACACACAGACAAAAATTGCCATACATAGAAAGAGCGGACCAAGGAATAGAAAGCCCTTCTTCATGATTCGCCAAACACAGCCACGTTTGATGTCGGGCTGTCTCTCTCTGGCTCTCGTCAGCAGGGATACCGTTGGTAGGGCGTTAAGGATATCGATCTTTGGGGTTCTATCACAGACAATAGTCACTGTGGGGTTCTATCACAGGCAATAGTCACTATGGGTTCTATCACAGGCAATATCACTGTGGGGTTCTATCACAGGCAATAGTCACTATGGGGTTCTATCACAGGCAATATCACTGTGGGGTTCTATCACAGACAATAGTCACTATGGGGTTCTATCACAGGCAATAGTCACTGTGGGGTTCTATCACAGGCAATAGTCACTGTGGGGTTCTATCACAGCAATATCACTGTGGGGTTCTATCACAGACAATAGTCACTATGGGGTTCTATCACAGGCAATAGTCACTATGGGGTTCTATCACAGGCAATAGTCACTGTGGGGTTCTATCACAGGCAATAGTCACTGTGGGGTTCTATCACAGACAATAGTCACTATGGGGTTCTATCACAGGCAATAGTCACTGTGGGGTTCTATCACAGGCAATAGTCACTGTGGGGTTCTATCACAGGCAATAGACACTGTGGGGTTCTGTCACAGACAGTCACTGTGGGGTTCTATCACAGACAATAGTCACTGTGGGGTTCTATCACAGCAATAGTCACTGTGGGGTTCTATCACAGACAATAGTCACTATGGGGTTCTATCACAGGCAATAGTCACTGTGGGGTTCTATCACAGGCAATAGTCACTATGGGGTTCTATCACAGCAATATCACTGTGGGGTTCTATCACAGACAATAGTCACTGTGGGGTTCTATCACAGACAATATCACTGTGTGGTTCTATCACAGACAATAGTCACTGTGGGGTTCTATCACAGACAATAGTCACTATGGGGTTCTATCACAGACAATAGTCACTGTGGGGTTCTATCACAGGCAATAGTCACTATGGGGTTCTATCACACAGACAATAGTCACTGTGGGGTTCTGTCACAGACAATAGTCACTATGGGGTTCTATCACAGGCAATAGTCATGTGGGGTTCTATCACAGGCAATAGTCACTGTAGGGTTCTATCACAGGCAATAGTCACTGATGTCCAACTGCCCTAATCCCATCCACACCACATTCCATCAGTCTTCGCTGGGGAAAGCAGCTTTGCGACAGATTGACAAAGGTACCACGGGTCGATGTGAACCCTGACATGCATATAAAAGTAAACTGTCAGTGGACTGTCGACAAACAAGTTCAGATCTAAGCACATATGTTCTGTCTCCTTCAGGGTTGTTTTTTTTTTAACTTTGTCAAGTCGTATTTCACAGAAGAGTTTGTGAAACTGTTTTAGCGTTCTGAAAGAGTAATATTGTAAGGGCATAAAAATAGATACATATATATGTATGTACACACACACACACACACACAGATATATCACACACACACACACACACACACACACATATATATAATATATATACAACACACACACATATATATATATATATATATATATATATATATATATAATATATATATATTGTGTGTGTGTGTGTGTATATATATATATATAGTGTGTGTGTGTGTTGTGTGTGTGTGTGTGTGTGTGTTGTGTGTGTGTGTGTGTGTGTGTGTGTGTGTGTGTGTGTACATACATATATATGTATCTATTTTTATGCCCTTACAATATTACTCTTTCAGAACGCTAAAACAGTTTCACAAAATTCAACAAGACCAAATGACCAACACAACAGGTTATTCCAATCATATCCCATCACTTAGCCAACATCTAGCGAGTGAAAACTGCTTCTGTAATGGCACCGTAACAAACAATCCTAGTAGTGAAGGATTTACTCCAATTTCTCTTATCCAAACGAAAAACAAAGTATTCAAACGGTATATATTACACTGCAATATAATAAAAACATTTTGTTGTTCCGATTACTGATTTTAGTTTTGTTCTTATTGTAGAAATCCCCCCCCCCCCCAAAAAAATAAAATAAATAAAATATAAAAAAAGAAAAGAAAAGAAAAAAGTGAAACCAGCTTTAGGTCCGCGCCGCAAGAACACAAAAAAACCTCAAGTGGTTCAACAGTTTATGTCGTGCTGGTTTCTCAAGTTACCACTATCCACCTAAAGATGCTTGATATCTGACACGCCCATTCAGTTCCTATGGCAATGAAGTAACGATAAATTCCTGCACACTCCCGTCAATACGCCGAAGACCAGAGAACGCCAAACACCACAGACAGAGAACTGAACAGCTTCAGCCAAACATCCCTGGCCTGCACCAAAGACGAAAATGGCCAGACAAGACTCGCCAGAGCCAAGAGAAGGGTTGTGGACAAGAAGTCACTGGACAAAGGAGGGGCAGTGAGGACAGTGAGGGACAATGAGGGACAGTGAGGGACAGCAAGCCCTGGCCAACATGACAGATGGGGGACGGGGGACGGGGGATAGGGGGCCAGAGGACAAGCAGTAAGCTAGGACACGACCAGGACGTCTGTTTGGACAAGCTTCGTGACACCAGCAAACTACATCAGGGCTCAGAGTCGCAGCAAAGCGCAGCGGAGATGAGCAAACAGACAACACACAAGGATATATATACACAGAGAGAACGAAGCAGAACACAGCAAACTGAAGACTCTGTAGAGGAATTTACACAGCAGTGACGCCCAGAGAGGCCATTCTTGAAACCACAGAGAGATTTGCACCACAAGGCCACAGGAAGAGGGGGCTATGTGTAATACTAATAGAGTCACACAGTAGGACAACAGGCAGTAAGCAGTCAACACAACAAAGTATATAGGGGACACATTACGTGTAACACAGTATATATACAGGGACACATTACGTGTAACACAGTATAATACACGGGACACATTACGTGTAACAGAGTATAATATACGGGGACACATTACGTGTAACACAGTATAATATACGGGACACATTACGTGTAACAGAGTATAATATACGGGGACACATTACGTGTAACACAGTATAATAACGGGGTCACATTACGTGTAACACAGTATAATATACGGGACACATTACGTGTAACACAGTATAATATACGGGGCACATTACGTGTAACACAGTATAATATACGGGGACACATTACGTGTAACACAGTATAATATACGGGGACACATTACGTGTAACACAGTATAATATACGGGGACACATTACGTGTAACACAGTATAATATACGGGGACACATTACGTGTAACACAGTATAATATACGGGGACACATTACGTGAAACACAGTATAATATACGGGGACACATTACGTGTAACACAGTATAATATACGGGGACACATTACGTGTAACAGAGTATAATATACGGGGACAATTACATGTAACAGAGTATAATATACGGGGACACAGTACGTGTAACACAGTATAATACACGGGGACACATTACGTGTAACAGTATAATATACGGGGACACATTACGTGTAACACAGTATAATATACGGGGACACATTACGTGTAACACAGAATAATATACGGGGACACATTACATGTAACAGAGTATAATATACGGGGACACATTACGTGTAACACAGTATAATACACGGGGACACAGTACGTGTGACACAGTATAATATACGGGGACACATTACGTGTAACAGAGTATAATATACGGGGACACATTACGTGTAACAGAGTATAATATACGGGGACATATTACGTGTAACACAGTATAATATACGGGGACACATTACGTGTAACACAGTATAATATACGGGGACACAGTACGTGTAACAGAGTATAATATATGGGGACACATTACATGTAACAGAGTATAATATACGGGGACACAGTACGTGTAACACAGCATAATACACGGGGACACATTACGTGTAACAGTATAATATACGGGGACACATTACGTGTAACACAGTATAATATACGGGGACACATTACGTGTAACACAGTATAATATACGGGGACACATTACGTGTAACACAGTATAATATACGGGGACACATTACATGTAACAGAGTATAATACACGGGGACACATTACGTGTAATACAGTATAATACACGGGGACACAGTACGTGTAACACAGTATAATATACGGGGACACATTACGTGTAACAGAGTATAATATACGGGGACACATTACGTGTAACACAGTATAATATACGGGGACACATTACGTGTAACACAGTATAATATAAGGGGACACATTACACAGTCAGTAAGCAGTCAGCATAATAAAGTATATATGAAGGCACATTATGTGTAATAAAGTATACATACAGGGACACATTACGATTAATAAAGTATATACAGGGACACATTACGTGTAATAAAGTCACACAGTAGGACAACAGTCAGCGTAATGGAGTATATACAGGGACACATTACGTGTAATAAAGTCACACAGTAGGACAACAGTCAGCGTAATGGAGTATATACAGGGACACATTACGTGTAATAAAGTCACACAGCAGGACAACAGTCAGCGTAATGGAGTATATACAGGGACACATTACGTGTAATAAAGTCACACAGTAGGACAACAGTCAGCGTAATGGAGTATATACAGGGACACATTACGTGTAATAAAGTCACACAGTAGGACAACAGTCAGCGTAATGGAGTATATACAGGGACACATTACGTGTAATAAAGTCACACAGTAGGACAACAGTCAGCGTAATGGAGTATATACAGGGACACATTACGTGTAATAAAGTCACACAGCAGGACAACAGTGTATTAAATATATACAGGGACACATTACGTGTAATAAAGTCACACATTAGGACAACAGTGTATTAAAGTATATATAGGGACACATTACGTGTAATAAAGTCACACATTAGGACAACAGTGTATTAAAGTATATACAGGGACACATTACGTGTAATAAAGTCACACATTAGGACAACAGTGTATTAAAGTATATACAGGGACACATTACGTGTAATAAAGTCACACATTAGGACAACAGTGTATTAAAGTATATACAGGGACACATTACGTGTAATAAAGTCACACATTAGGACAACAGTGTATTAAAGTATATACAGGGACACATTACGTGTAATAAAGTCACACATTAGGACAACAGTGTATTAAAGTATATACAGGGACACATTACGTGTAATAAAGTCACACATTAGGACAACAGTGTATTAAAGTATATACAGGGACACATTACGTGTAATAAAGTCACACATTAGGACAACAGACAGTCAACGTAATGGCGTATATATGGGTGTCATAAAGGACATTTGGGGAACGCGGGTGGGGGGGGGGGGGGGGCAGAACAGAAAAAGACCGCCACAAATACGACACACACTGAAACAACACGAAAATGGGCATTACATTGTGTAAAGTACAAATTGAACACACATAAGGTGGCTGCGTGTACTTATTCTTATTGTCTAAAGCCCAACCGACTGCACAGATTATATCAGGACTATCATCATTTCAACACATACACAACACTGGTTGAAAAAAGAAAGCTGGAAAAGATACTAAATTACACATATCAATGCACGTGCACACATAATCTAACTACACGCCCTTAGCGTTAACCATTCCGTCCACTGTATCACCTTGTCCTCTTAGTCTACATACTCATTTTATTGTATTTAACTCATTTTGATTTTAATGTGCATATCGCGTTGCATCTTTAATCAAATTTTTTCTATACCTACCAAAGTTGTTTTTCAATGAGTACTGCCCTTTCTGTCCATTGTTAAAAGTCCTGACCAAGGCATCTGACTCTTATGATGTGCTTTTTTAACCGTACATATTTAGAATTAGTCATTATCTTTGATATTGTTTCGACAAAGAGGGAGAGGGAGAGAGATGAGGGGAGGGAGAGGGCGAGAGAGGGGTAAAAGAGAGAGTGAGAGAGAGTAAGAGCATGTGTGTACATTTGTGTATGCGTTCTTGTGCCTATATGTATTTTAATGCGAATGCCATAACAATTTCCCATTGTGATGCTTTGGGCTAAATAAAATTCTTGTATCTTGTATCTTGTATCTTGTATTTACACGACAAGAACAACACTGTGAGAACACCACTGTATATTCACCACCAGGGGATGTCAACGTACAAGTCACCATTTACACAACAACAACACCACTGTATATTCACCACCAGGGGATGTCAACGTACAAGTCACTATTTACACAACAACAACACCACTGTATATTCACCACCAGGGGATGTCAACGTACAAGTCACTATTTACACAACAACAACACCACTGTATATTCACCACCAGGGGATGTCAACGTACATCACCATTTACACAACAACAACACCACTGTATATTCACCACCAGGGGATGTCAACGTACAAGTCACTATTTACACAACAACAACACCACTGTATATTCACCACCAGGGGATGTCAACGTACAAGTCACTATTTACACAACAACAACACACTGTATATTCACCACCAGGGGATGTCAACGTACATCACTATTTACACAACAACAACACCACTGTATATTCACCACCAGGGGATGTCAACGTACATCACTATTTACACAACAACAACACCACTGTATATTCACCACCAGGGGATGTCAACGTACATCACCATTTACACAACAACAACACCACTGTATATTCACCACCAGGGGATGTCAACGTACATCACCATTTACACAACAACAACACCACTGTATATTCACCACCAGGCGATATTAACGTACAAGTCACTATTTACACAACAAACAACACCACTGTATATTCACCACCAGGGGATGTCAACGTACATCACTATTTACACAACAAGTACACCACTGTATATTCACCACCAGGGGATGTCAACGTACATCACTATTTACACAACAGGAACAACACTGTATATTCACCACCAGGGGATGTCAACGTACAAGTCACTATTTACACAACAACAACACCACTGTATATTCACCACCAGGGGATGTCAACGTACAAGTCACTATTTACACAACAACAACACCACTGTATATTCACCACCAGGGGATGTCAACGTACATCACTATTTACACAACAACAACACCACTGTATATTCACCACCAGGCGATATTAACGTACAAGTCACTATTTACACAACAACAACAACACTGTATATTCACCACCAGGCGATGTCAACGTACAAGTCACCATTTACACAACAACAACACCACTGTATATTCACCACCAGGGGATGTCAACGTACAAGTCACTATTTACACAACAACAACAACACTGTATATTCACCACCAGGGGATGTCAACGAACATCACCATTTACACAACAACAACAACACTGTATATTCACCACCAGGGGATGTCAACGTACATCACCATTTACACAACAACAACACACTGTATATTCACCACCAGGGGATGTCAACGTACATCACCATTTACACAACAACAACACCACTGTATATTCACCACCAGGCGATATTAACGTACAAGTCACTATTTACACAACAACAACAACACTGTATATTCACCACCAGGGGATGTCAACGTACAAGTCACCATTTACACAACAACAACAACACTGTATATTCACCACCAGGGGATGTCAACGTACATCACTATTTACACACACAACAACAACACTGTATATTCACCACCAGGGGATGTCAACGAACAAGTCACTATTTACACAACAAGTACACCACTGTATATTCACCACCAGGGGATGTCAACGTACAAGTCACTATTTACACAACAACAACAACACTGCAAACACCACTGTATGTAGATTCAAACAACACAAAGGTCATTCAGTGCAAACACCACTGTATATTCAAACAACACAAAGGCCATTCAGTGCAAACACCACTGTATATTCAAACAACACAAAGGCCATTCAGTGCAAACACCACTGTATATATTCAAACAACAGAGAGGCCATTCAGTGCAAACACCACTGTACATTCAAACAACACAGAGGCCATTCAGTGCAAACACCACTGTATATATTCAAACAACACAGAGGCCATTCAGTGCAAACACCACTGTATATTCAAACAACACAAAGGCCATTCAGTGCAAACACCACTATATATTCACACAACACAAAGACCATTCAGTGCAAACACCACTGTATATTCAAACAACACAAAGACCATTCAGTGCAAACACCACTGTATATATTCAAACAACACAAAGACCATTCAGTGCAAGCACCACTGTATATATTCAACAACACAGAGGCCATTCAGTGCAAACACCACTGTATATATTCAAACAACACAAAGGCCATTCAGTGCAAACACCACTGTATATTCACACAACACAAAGGACCATTCAGTGCAAACACCACTGTATATATTCACACAACACAAAGGCCATTCAGTGCAAACACCACTGTATATTCACACAACACAAAGACCATTCAGTGCAAACACCACTGTATATATTCACACAACACAAAGGCCATTCAGTGCAAACACCACTGTATATTCACACACAACACAAAGACCATTCAGTGCAAACACCACTGTATATTCACACAACACAAAGGCCATTCAGTGCAAACACCACTGTATATTCACACAACACAAAGGCCATTCAGTGCAAACACCACTGTATATTCACACAACACAAAGGCCATTCAGTGCAAACACCACTGTATATTCACACAACACAAAGGCCATTCAGTGCAAACACCACTGTATATTCACACAACACAAAGACCATTCAGTGCAAACACCACTGTATATTCACACAACACAAAGACCATTCAGTGCAAACACCACTGTATATTCACACAACACAAAGACCATTCAGTGCAAACACCACTGTATATTCACACAACACAAAGGCCATTCAGTGCAAACACCACTGTATATTCACACAACACAAAGGCCATTCAGTGCAAACACCACTGTATATTCACACAACACAAAGACCATTCAGTGCAAACACCACTGTATATTCACACAACACAAAGGCCATTCAGTGCAAACACCACTGTATATATTCAAACAACACAAAGGTCATTCAGTGCAAACACCACTGTATATATTCAAACAACACAAAGGCCATTCAGTGCAATACACATTATGTCCAACCAACAGGACGTGAAGCCAGTGTGTCACGTTCGATAAGAATAAACTGAAACCAGCATCCCTCTCTCGTGAAATGGCAACGGGCACACTCACTAACAACTAATAACTAGCGCTATTTCATCGTCTTCTGTCCTCTGTCACAGTTGACTTTTCTGTAATCTTCTGTCTTCTGTCAACCATCTAACCATGTCTTCTGTTGGCTTGTCTTCTTTCAACATCTACTGTCTTCTGTCAACCAATTCTTGTTGCTGTCTCTGTCAACCAATGTCTTCTGTTGGCTTGTCTTCTGTCAACCATCTAACCATGTCTTCTGTTGGCTTGTTTCTGTCAACCAATGTCTTCTGTTGGCTTTGTCTTCTGTCAACCAGATGTCTTCTGTTGGCTTGTCTTCTGTCAACCAATGTCTTCTGTTGGCTTGTCTTCTGTCAACCAGATGTCTTCTGTTGGCTTGTCTTCTGTCAACCAGATGTCTTCTGTGTTGTCTTCTGTCAACCAGATGTCTTCTGTTGGCTTGTCTTCTGTCAACCAGATGTCTTCTGTTGGCTTTGTCTTCTGTCAACCAGAATGTCTTCTGTTGGCTTGTCTTCTGTCAACCAGATGTCTTCTGTTGCTTGTCTTCTGTCAACCAGATGTCTTCTGTTGGCTTTTTCTGTCAACCAGATGTTCTTCTGTCCAACCAGATGTCTTCTGTTGGCTTGTCTTCTGTCAACCAGATGTCTTCTGTTGGCTTGTCTTCTGTCAACCAATGTCTTCTGTTGGCTTGTCTTCTGTCAACCAATGTCTTCTGTTGGCTTGTCTTCTGTCAACCAGATATCTTCTGTTGGCTTGTCTTCTGTCAACCAGATGTCTTCTGTTGCTTGTCTTCTGTCAACCAGATGTCTTCTGTTGGCCTTGTCTTCTGTCAACCAGATGTCTTCTGTTGGCTTGTTTCTGTCAACCAGATGTCTTCTGTTGGCTTGTCTTCTGTCAACCAGATGTCTTCTGTCTTGTCTTCTGTCAACCAAATGTCTTCTGTTGGCTTGTTTAATGTCAACCAGATGTCTTCTGTTGGCTTGTCTTCTGTCAACCAAATGTCTTCTGTTGGCTTGTCTTCTGTCAACCAAATGTCTTCTGTTGGCTTGTTTAATGTCAACCAAATGTCCTTTCTGTCACATATTTTCTGTCAACCAGATGTTCTTTCTGTCAACCACAAACTTTTCTTTTTCAACCAGACTTGTCGTTCAATCAACCGATGTTACTTTCTGTCAAACTGTTAACCTGTGTTGACTTGTGTTAACCTGCTACTCTTGTCATATTATGATCTCCTGTCAACTGACAGTCTTCTGTCTGACTGCCGTCTTCAGCACGTCATGGGGATATTACAGAACCCAACAGCCAGAATTTGGCATCTCCATCAGTATTTAACATACTCACTTCTTGGTTCTTGATTCTACATGCACGTGTGAGTGTGTGTGTTCGTGTGTACAGGTGAGTGGTTAGATGTGTGTAGAGGAGAGAGACATAATAAACAGTGCGAGATTA
>JAPXFY010000019.1:1620830-1633330 GCA_030674185.1 Monoplex corrugatus
TTTGCTTTTCACATGCATTTGACAAATGCAAGATGCTGGTGGACAGGGTGCAGGAGTCAAAGGGTTAAAGATCTTGTAAGTCATGGCAGTAGATGGTTTACGGAAACAAAACACCAGACTGCATGGCAGTAGATGGTTTACGGAAACAAAACACCAGACTGCACGGCAGTAGATGGCTTATGGAAACAAAACACCAGACTGCACGGCAGTAGATGGCTTATGGAAACAAAACACCAGACTGCACGGCGGTAGATGGTTTACGGAAACAAAACACCAGACTGCACGGCAGTAGATGGCTTATGGAAACAAAACACAGACTGCACGGCAGTAGATGGCTTATGGAAACAAAACACCAGACTGCACGGCAGTAGATGGCTTATGGAAACAAAACACCAGACTGCACGGCAGTAGATGGCTTATGGAAACAAAACACCAGACTGCACGGCAGTAGATGGCTTACAGAAACAAAACATCAGACTGCACGGCAGTAGATGGCTTATGGAAACAAAACACCAGACTGCACGGCAGTAGATGGCTTACGGAAACAAAACACCAGACTGCACGGCAGTAGATGGCTTACAGAAACAAAACATCAGACTGCACGGCAGTAGATGGCTTACAGAAACAAAACATCAGACTGCACGGCAGTAGATGGCTTACAGAAACAAAACACCAGACTGCACGGCAGTAGATGGCTTATGGAAACAAAACACCAGACTGCACGGCAGTAGATGGCTTACGGAAACAAAACACCAGACTGCACGGCAGTAGATGGCTTACAGGAACAAAACACCAGACTGCACGGCAGTAGATGGCTTACAGAAACAAAACACCAGACTGCACGGCAGTAGATGGCTTATGTAAACAAAACACCAGACTGCACGGCAGTAGATGGCTTATGGAAACAAAACACCAGACTGCACGGCAAATGAAAACAGAGACCACACACTGCACAGCTACAACTGCCTGCATGGTGTGGGGGGAAAAAAATAAAGTACATACATGCATCCGATGAAAATGGGAAGGCAAAATTAGAAACAGACGTTCTGCTACAGTAGGTCCCTGGAACAGTTCCACAAACTTTGCCTCACTCAGACAACAGCCAGTTCAGACCCAACCAACACCTGCAGTCAAGAGGACCGAACAGTTTAACCCTTTAACTCTGCACTCTGTCCACCAGCATCTGCCATCGTCAGCCATGCTAGCAAAGCAAGAACTTAACCCTCTGACTCCCGCACCCTGTCTACCAGAATCCTATATTGTCAACCATGCTTGCAAAGCAAAAACTTAACCCTTTGACTCCCGCGCCCTGCCTACCAGAATCCTGTATTGTCAACCATGCTAGCAAAGCAAGAACTTAACCCTTTTACTCTCGCGCCCTGCCTACCAGAATCCTGTATTGTCAACCATGCTAGCAAAGCAAGAACTTAACCCTTTTACTCTCACGCCCTGCCTACCAGAATCCTGTATTGTCAACCATGCTAGCAAAGCAAGAACTTAACCCTTTTACTCTCACGCCCTGCCTACCAGAATCCTGTATTGTCAACCATGCTAGCAAAGCAAGAACTTAACCCTTTTACTCTCACGCCCTGCCTACCAGAATCCTGTATTGTCAACCATGCTAGCAAAGCAAGAACTTAATCCTTTGACTCCCTCACGTTATCAACTAGCTTCCTGCATCAACTTTTAAAATAAAAATGAGCGTTGGATGTTTGTTAGTCCTGAGTGAAGCCATTCGAATTTTGGATCAAAGACATGATCACAGTTCAGTACATAACAAGGCACTGTCTAAGCGATCAAGGGGCTAAATAAAAAGTCGTCTTCCCAAAATGTGCTTGCACTTGAAGACAGGTAACATATCTAAGTCCTCCCAAACTTTGTTTGAAGACAAGTGAAGTATCTAAGTCTTCCCAAACTATGTCTGAAGACAAGTGATGTATCTAAGTCTTCCCAAACACTGATGACAGATGATGTATCTAAGTCTTCCCAAACACTGACGACAGATGATGTATCTAAGTCTTCCCAAACTATGTCTGAATACAGGTGAGGTATCTAAGTCTTCCCAAACTATGTCTGAATACAGGTGAGGTATCTAAGTCTTCCCAAACTATGTCTGAATACAGGTGAGGTATCTAAGTCTTCCCAAACACTGACGACAGATGATGTATCTAAGTCTTCCCAAACTATGTCTGAATACAGGTGAGGTATCTAAGTCTTCCCAAACACTGACGACAGATGATGTATCTAAGTCTTCCCAAACTATGTCTGAATACAGGTGAGGTATCTAAGTCTTCCCAAACACTGACGACAGATGATGTATCTAAGTCTTCCCAAACTATGTCTGAATACAGGTGATGTATCTAAGTCTTCCCAAACACTGACGACAGATGATGTATCTAAGTCTTCCCAAACTATGTCTGAATACAGGTGAGGTATCTAAGTCTTCCCAAACTATGTCTGAATACAGGTGAGGTATCTAAGTCTTCCCAAACTATGTCTGAATACAGGTGAGGTATCTAAGTCTTCCCAAACTATGTCTGAAGACAAGTGATGTATCTAAGTCTTCCCAAACTATGTCTGAAGACAAGTGATGTATCTAAGTCTTCCCAAACACTGACGACAGATGATGTATCTAAGTCTTCCCAAACACTGACGACAGATGATGTATCTAAGTCTTCCCAAACTATGTCTGAAGACAAGTGATGTATCTAAGTCTTCCCAAACTATGTCTGAAGACAGGTGATGTATCTAAGTCTTCCCAAACTATGTCTGAATACAGGTGAGGTATCTAAGTCTTCCCAAACTATGTCTGAATACAGATGATGTATCTAAGTCTTCCCAAACTATGTCTGAATACAGGTGAGGTATCTAAGTCTTCCCAAACTATGTCTGAATACAGATGATGTATCTAAGTCTTCCCAAACACTGACGACAGATGATGTATCTAAGTCTTCCCAAACTATGTCTGATGACAGATGATGTATCTAAGTCTTCCCAAACTATGTCTGAATACAGGTGATGTATCTAAGTCTTCCCAAACACTGACGACAGATGATGTATCTAAGTCTTCCCAAACTATGTCTGAATACAGGTGAGGTATCTAAGTCTTCCCAAACTATGTCTGAATACAGATGATGTATCTAAGTCTTCCCAAACTATGTCTGAATACAGGTGAGGTATCTAAGTCTTCCCAAACTATGTCTGAAGACAGGTGATGTATCTAAGTCTTCCCAAACACTGACGACAGATGATGTATCTAAGTCTTCCCAAACACTGACGACAGATGATGTATCTAAGTCTTCCCAAACTATATCTGAAGACATGTGACGTCATCTGAACGTATGCTGTCAACATTACAAACTATCTTTAAGACTGCACTGAATGACAACGGGCCTTTCCATCCCAGGTCACAGTTTAAACGCAAACAAAACTAAACTTTACCCAGTCGTCACAGGTCACAGTTTAAACGCAAACAAAACTAAACTTTACCCAGTCGTCACAGGTCACAGTTTAAACACAAACAAAACTAAACTACACCCAGTCATCCCAGGTCACAGTTTAAACACAAACAAAACTAAACTACACCCAGTCATCCCAGGTCACAGTTTAAACACAAACAAAACTAAACTACACCCAGTCATCCCAGGTCACCTTTTAACACAAACAAAACAAAACTACACCCAGTCATCCCAGGTCACAGTTTAACACAAACAAAACAAAACTTCACCCAGTCATCCCAGGTCACCTTTTAACACAAACAAAACAAAACTACACCCAGTCATCCCAGGTCACAGTTTAACACAAACAAAACTAAACTACACCCAGTCATCCCAGGTCACAGTTTAACACAAACAAAACTAAACTACACCCAGTCATCCCAGGTCACAGTTTAACACAAACAAAACTAAACTACACCCAGTCATCCCAGGTCACAGTTTAACACAAACAAAACAAAACTTCACCCAGTCATCCCAGGTCACAGTTTAACACAAACAAAACAAAACTTCACCCAGACATCCCAGGTCACAGTTTAACACAAACAAAACAAAACTACACCCAGTCATCCCAGGTCACAGTTTAACACGAACAAAACAAAACTTCACCCAGTCATCCCAGGTCACAGTTTAACACAAACAAAACAAAACTTCACCCAGTCATCCCAGGTCACAGTTTAACACAAACAAAACAAAACTTCACCCAGTCATCCCAGGTCACAGTTTAACACAAACAAAACTAAACTTCACCCAGTCATCCCAGGTCACAAGTTTCAAACAAACAAAACAAAACTACACCCAGACACAGCAGACGGTCGAGGTGACGGAAGAAAAGCAGCTCACAGCGAACAAAACAACCTCAGCTCATTCAAGCAATACATGAAAGGGGAGAGAAGGGAAAAGAAAAAATTATACAAAAGAAACGATCTCTATCTATTCTTCCAGACTCTGTGACTGACAAAAAAGTACTACATCTATTGCCTGCCTGTCTCATTTTCAGGGACAAGCATAAAGAACATAATTACATCTAATTCCCTTTTATCAGCCGACATCCAGTCTTTGTGTGTGCCATCAATGGGTCGTGACCGCTTCTGCTTCCAATCTTTATTTCTTTACATCACACGCTCGCTCGCATCACAAAGATTAAATTGAAATCTCTGGTGTCTCACAGTCCTGATTTTATTGCAAATAGCAGTACTTTGCTGGAGAAACAAATCGAGTTTATCTCGGCAACACTATTTTACCTTTCCTATAAATCTCAGTCTCTGTCCGCTGTCTGAGGAGGGTAGGGAGAAGGTAATAAGAAGAAAAAAAGACACGGAAAGAAAATTAAATAAAAGACACAAAATAACACAGAAGAAAGACAGAGAGAGAGAGACAGAGGGGGGAGCGAGAGAGAGAGAGAGAGACAGAGGGGGGAGCGAGAGAGAGAGAGAGAGACAGAGGGGGGAGAGAGAGAGAGAGAGAGAGAGACAGAGGGGGAGCGAGAGAGAGAGAGAGAGAGACAGAGGGGGGAGCGAGAGAGAGAGAGACAGACAGACAGAGAGACAGAGAGAGAGAGAGACAGATAGACAGACATACAGGGGCGCGCGAGAGAGACAGAGAGACAGAGAGAGACAGATAGAGAGACAGACATACAGACAAAAGACAGACACAGAAAAGAGGGAAGGGCGAGAGAGAGAGAGAGACAGAGAGACAGACAGACAGAGAGACAGAGAGACAGACAGACAGACAGACACAGAGAGAGACAGACACAGAGACAGAGACAGAGACAGAGAAGGAAACAGGAAACACATATGATCATTGCTGACGATCTCAGGTGTCTTCCTACGTGAAATATTCTTTGTGATGATTCAGCAACGTGACCAAGGTGTTCCTTTCATTTTTTTTTTTTTTTTTTTTCTCTCTCTAGGCGTGGAACATCAATAATGTCACTGGGTGAAACCGTTCCCTCTGGCGTTTTGAATCAAACTGACAGTTTAATTAACGGCCCTTTTTCTCAGCGCATAAATAAAACTGGTTCTGTGCAGACTGCATTGCGAACCGTATGTCCTTTCACAGCTAATCTATTCTCCACTCTCCACACAGATCAATTTGATGGCTGCAACTATTTCTGTTATTTCTGTGACTGGAGAGAGAAGGGGGAAGAGAGAGATAGATAGATAGAGAGAGAGAGAGAAGAACAGACAGACAGACAGACAGACAGGCTCTCTCACACACAGAGAGAGACAGACAGACAGACAGACAGGCAGACAGACAGAGAGAGACAGAGAGAAGACACACACACACACAAGACAGAGAGAGAGAGACAGACAGACAGACAGACAGACAGAGACAGAGAGAGGTATGGGGAGAGAGAGAGAGAGGTAGAGGTAGAGGAGAGAGACAGAGAGAGAGAGAGAGGGAGAGAGACAGAGAGAGACAGACAGACAGACAGACAGACTGACAGAGAGAGAGAGAGAAGACACACAAGAGACCCAGAAAGAGAGAGACAGACAGACAGACAGACAGACAGAGTGAGGGGAAAGAGAGAGGGGGGAGGGAGGGAGAGATTATATGAGTGTTATTTTGTTTTCTTTTTTTTGTTGTTTTTTGTTTTGTTTCGTTTCGTTTCATCACACTGGTAGTACAACTACAAGTCTCCATGGGAAAAGCTAAGGTGAGGAGGGGAAATAATTATTATTGTGTGGTTATGACCTGGGGGAAATGAATAATAATTATTCTGTAGTTATAAACCTGAGAGGGAAAATATTATTCTGTGGTTACAGACCTGGGGGAAATTAATAAATAATTATTCTGTGGCTATAAACCTCATTAGGAAAAGACAGGCAAATTTATAGGCCATTTTGTGAGGAAGGGGGATTTGGAGCATCTGGTCACAACGGGAAAGCTGGAGGGAAAGAGAGCACCGGGTAGACCCAGGGAGAAATGCTGGACGGACTTGCAGAGAGGCTGGGGACGAGGAGGGGGGGAGATGCTAGGGGCAAACGAAGATAGAGACAGATGGAAGTCCATGATCGCCAACGCCATGCGGCAGGGCACCTGATGATGATGATGAAACCTGAAGGAAAAAAAAATTATTATTCTGTGGTTATAGACCTGGGGGGGGGGGGGGGGATAATAATCATTCTGTGGTCACAGATCTAACTGTCAGGGTCAAGTGAATGTGGGGATGTCTGGTATCCTGGTGAATCACAAAATCAACGTTCTATACAAGTGATTCTATTGAGTTGGAAAGTTCCACAAAACACGACTGTTATTGACTTTTTTTTATAACCCTTTCACTCCAGCATCCTATTCACCAGCTTCTATCAGCGTCCTCATCTGGAAGTCTGGCGAATAGGGTGCAGGAATGAAAGGGTTGATAAACAGGCTTAAGTCTGCCCACCATCGTTTTCAAAAATCCATCAGTACGATTTGCAACCCACTGAATGTACCATCTGTGGCAAGTGAGTGTGTTTGAGTGTGTGTGTGTGTGTGTGGTGTGGGGGTGGTGGTGGGAGGGGTGGGGGATTGTTTTGTGTGCATTTGCACCACGACAACATAAGAGTTTTGTGGGAGGATTGGGGCAGGATGGGGAGTTTTGGATGAGAAATGAGAAGGGGGATATGGTGAAGAAATGGGGAAATAAAAACATCGATCGCATTGCGCGCGCACACACACACACACACACCACACACACACCACCACACACACACACACACACACACACATCACACACACGCACCACACACACACACACACACACGCTCTCTCTCTCTCACACACACACAGATACACACACAAACTCTCTCTCTACACACACCACACACTACTCTCCTATTCTTTTTACCTCCCGTCTCCCCTCTCTCTGTCTCTCACTCACACACACACACAACACACACACACACTATACACACACACGCAGGTCTCTTCTCCTCTTCTCTCTCTCTCTCTCTCTTTCTCTCTGTCGGTCATCTCCCCCCTCTCTCTCTCACACACACACACACTCTCTCCCTCTCTCTTTCTCCCTCCCTCTCTTTCTCTCTCTCTCTCTCTCTCTCACACACACACACACACACCCTCCTCTCTCTCTCTCTCTCTCCTCACACACACACACACACACACACACACACACACACACACACACACACACACACAAAGTGACATCAGCAAAACATTAAAAGACGTATGACGCTGACGCTCCGCTTATAGCTCGTATATCTACCACAAAGAAATTGAACGACAGACGCAGAAGACTCCTGCACTTGTATGAACTTGATAGAGGACAAACTGACAACGCTGTCGACACAGCCAATATGGTGGCAACAAATCAATCCAAACAAAACTTGATACGTCCTTTGGAAATGTTTCCATTGTGTGACTGACTTCTACTCTCCCCCCCCCCCCCCCACCCTTCTCCCCCCTCCCCAAGCTGAAAGGCAATCTTCTCTAGAAACCTGAGCGAATGTGTACAATACACAGGCCGTACGATCAGAGACATCTACTGATCTAGGCTCTGGTGCCACAGAAACCAAATCTAGTACATCCACCATTCAGCTTTTCTTTTCTCCCCCCCCCCCCCCCCCCCCCCCCCCCGCAACTAACTGCATTGGCAACCCTGCTAGCAAAGCAAAAACTTAACCCTTTGACTCCCTAACCCTATCCACCATCTTCCTGAATCAAAGGGTTAAGGTTTTGCAGGTGGTGGATAGGGTGAGGGAGTCAACTAAGCTTACAACGCCTGTCTTTATACTTTGTCATACGATGCTACTTTCCTCCTGCGTGAATTAAATGTTATAGCCTCAGTTTTCATTTTCTGTAAAACTGGGAAGAAATCAGGAAATCACAATTGTAATCTCAAATCCATCCTCAATGTTACTGGAAAGTACACTGATTTATTGGGGATACACCTGTTTCTGATCAAAATAACACAGCAAAAGAAGCGGCCAGGCTTCAAGTCTGTTAAAAAAAAAAAGTATTGCAAACACTGCAAACAGTGTTTTTTTCTCCAAAATAAAGCAGCTAGAAAAGCATGACTTTTCGTCTGTATGGATTTATTTTGAATCTCCCCACTCTTTCCCTTCTTTTCATTACCAACACCAAGGAGACAGCACAGATTTATTATGAACCTCAGCCCCATCTTACTTCCCATCCCCCATTCCCCCCCCCCCTTTTTTTTTTTTAAATATATGGCTTTAACCAAACTAAAGCAGCAGAACAAGTGGGTACGCTATTTCCTTTTTAAACTTTCTAACTCTACAACTGAAGTTAACCCTTAGACTGCCTCACCCTATCCACCAGCATCCCGCATTGTCAGCCATGACAGCATAGCAAAAACTTTACCTTTTCACTCCCTCACCCTATCCACCAGCATCCCGCATTGTCAGCCATGACAGCATAGCAAAACTTTACCTTTTCACTCCCTCACCCTATCCACCAGCATCCCGCATTGTCAGCCATGACAGCATAGCAAAAACTTTACCTTTTCATTCCCTCACCCAATCCACCAGCTTCCTGCCTCGGATGAGGAAGTTAAAGGGTTAAGATTTTTGCAGCAGGTGGAAGGGTTAAATTGAACTGTCAAATTCAACCAAAGGTACATCAGCCGAAACATAAAATCTCAAGAAGGGGCTGTAAAATGTAAAGCTCTTGGAAAATAAAAATGAAGACGTTTATAATTTATGATGACACAAACTGGTTTCTCGTATGATGTCTAGACGGTGCGCTCTGTGGTTTCTCTGTCACACCCTTGTGTTTTGTGTCCCTGGACAATTTCTCTATTACTCTCTCTCTCTCTCTCCCCCTCCCTCACCCCTCACCCCTCTCTCTCTCTCTCTCTCTCTCGTGTGTGTGTGTGTGTGTGTGTGTGTGTGTGTGTGTGTGTGTGTGTGTGTGTGTGTGTGTGTGTGTGTGTGTGTGTGTGTGTGTGTGTGTGTGTTGTGTGTGTGTGTGTGTGTGTGTGTCATATAGTGTATCAACATTTGCGTCAAGTTTGATTCAACAAGGATAGAAGAAGAATCATAATAATTAATATTACCAAATGAAGGCGACTGCAAAGGTTTTTATGGTAGCAACTATTCTATTTCTATGCAAAAAGATGATTGAAATTAAATGAAAAATGAAAGATCCTAAGTCTGGCTTGACAGTCATGAACTTATTCAGTTTCACTCATGAATTTCTGGGATTAAGATTCATGTTTAAATTACACTGCTCTCCTGCTGTTCCAGTGTCAATTTAGTATAATACACTACAGATTCCACAGCCAATGGAGTGGAGATATTAATTGTGGGATGGAGATTATCATAACAATATTAACATTCAACGCAAATGCCTGTAAACCTTTAAAAAAAAGAAAGAAAAAAAAATTATATATATATATATATACGCCCTATTCGCTGGCAAATTATGAGTCATCTAATTATAATAGAATGCATACATGTATATATAATATATATATATATATATATATATATATATATATATATATATACTATATATATAGATATTGCAGTGTTACGTTACAGGGCAGTAACAGAGACTGAGAGAGTTTGAATACACTATTGTCCGTTATACAGTAGCTATAACTTCTGTAGTCTCACCAGATTCACAAAACACTGTGACTAATTTCCTGACTGGTCATGACAGCAAACAGGAATAGTCAGAGATGGCAGTATACTTTCCAAATGATACACAAATTCCCAGTAATTACTATAAGTAATATTAACCCTTTGACTCTCGCACCCTGTCCATCAGCATCTTGTATTGTCAACCATGCTAGCAAAGCAACAATTTAATCCTTTGACTCCCTCATCCTATCCACCAGCTTCCTGATGGATTGGGTGAGGGAGTCAAAGGGTTAAGTTTTTGCAAGCTTCTGGTGGATTGGGTGAGGGAGTCAAAGGGTTAAGACCTGGGTCTACCTGGTACTCTCTTTCCCTCCAGCTTTCCCGTTGTGACCAGGTGCTCCAAATCCCCCTTCCTCATAAAATGGCCTATAAATGTTGTCTGTCTTTTCCTAATCTTCCTTATGAATGATCTTCTTGTGTCTGCCTCCATCAAGTCTCCAGCAATGGTAAACAATAACTGATGCAACTGTCAATAAGCACATCTAATTTATGTATTAATTTTCAGTAACTGAAGTGGTGTTAGCTAGTAAACTTACCTGAAGTTTAATTAAAGGACGTGTATATCAGTTATCACTGTCAATGCACATGTTGTTTCACACACACACACACACATGCATGTACAACACAGACATGAGTGTATGCGCGCGCGCACACACACACACACACACACACAACACACACACACCACACACACACACACACACACACACACACACACACACAGCGGAGACAGAGGTAAACACAGAGAGAAAGATAAAGGCACATGGAGAAAATCTGTTTACTGACTAACACAGTACACAGGCCACTACTGCTAGCTCTTAACCAAAGTTTGATCAGTGCCAATATATAAAATAAAATGAAAGACAGGGGAAAGATGGAAGGGGGGGGGGGGGGGACAAGGCGAGACAAAGAGAGAGAGAAAGACGGAGGAGTAGCTGGAGTTAAGACCTGTTTGCAACTTGCATGGTTCTGCCTGTTCCCTCCCATATTATAATATAAGGACTAGATTATAAATCATGTTATCTCAGCACTCAAGTACCTAACTCCTCCAGAAAAACCAGGGCCACACGTTCTTTGCTCCCCTGAAAACTATCAGGGCTAGGATAGCAGTGGGCAGAATTGGTCAGTGAATATCTTCAGCAATATGGTGTCTTCACTTTGATAGTCTGATTCCACATAAGTCTGCCGAAGGGCAAAAATCCTGGGCACCAGAAGGAGAGAACAGCAGTCCTAGAAACCAAGTACAAATAGTTGAAACTCTTCCCGTAACCGATTTAATGCATCAACAGAACTGAATGGAAGAGATTTATATTTAGAACCAGACCTATAGATACACACCAACCCACTACAACTGGACCTTTTCAAAGTTCACGTCAGCACCCTTACATTTCACACGGTGGTTGCTTTGAACACCAGCAACAACCAGATCACAGATCCGATGCTGTGATTCAACTAAATCCACTCACTACTCCACAAATAATGTGTAAGAGTTGGCTGATCCTTTCAACTCCCTCCTGTGATGTTAGTAAGGGTCAGTGGTCAGGATTATATAATTTACACTCACTCCACCATGACAGCATCCGAACAACTACTTTATGTACTGGGTAGGCAAAACATAGCTTACCTATTTAATCTCAGTGGTAAACAACCTGGCATATCGTTGATGGTGTGCCAATGAAAGTATTACCTGGCTAAGATTAGAACATGTAAACACATAACATATATCATTCCAGTTTGTTGGCAAGCCGTCTATTTATAAGATTTGAACATGTAACATTTTTGTCAATCTGGTTTGTTGGCAAAGCTATTTATACGAGTAGAACACATAACATATATCATTATAGTCATTCTAATTTGTGGGCAAAGCTGTCTATTTCTAAGATATGAATATGCAACATTTATGTCATTCTAATTTGTAGACAAAGTTATTTATAAGATTTGAACACATACCATTTATGCCATTCTAGTTTGCTGGCAAAGTTGTCTATCTACCTCAAAACTTACATCCCCAAATCTTTCCTTTCAAAAGTCTTACTCATGTCACAAATATTCCCCCCTCCCCCCTCCCATTTCCCTTCCCCACCCACCCCCACCCCTCAGCTCATAATAATTATGCATTATGGGTCTCCACCCATCATTCAGCTGACTGAACCTTTAAAAATAGACTGAGGCTGTATTTCTAACCCAGTTTCATCTGTGCAGCCCATTGTAGTCTGCATTATTTGAAAAGATTTATAAGACATGTGCAGTTTGTTGATCTACTGCAAGTACTACTACTAGTACTAGTATAGTAGTAGAACTTTCAAACTGTGGCTGCGGACTTCCTACATGAACAAAACCCTTTTTCCTGCACCCAAAGCATTCTGTTAAAAAATTAGTAACCATAAATAATATCTCT